>ML112200.1:9396-23463 GCA_003697995.1 Taxidea taxus jeffersonii | reverse complement strand
GGTCATGATCCCAGGGTCCTGGGATCGAGCCCCACATTGGGCTCTCTGCTCAGCAGGGAGCCTGCTTCCTCCTCTCTCTCTCTCTGCCCACCTCTCTGCCTACTTGTGACCTCTATCTGTCAAATAAATAAATAAGATCTTTAAAAAAAAATAATGGTCATCAACATCTTAACAGACTCTCAAAGATTCTTCGTGGTCTCATGCAACACCATGCGCGTCCAAAAAATGCAATGTCTCTTGGCAATTATTTTTCACATACTTCTAATCAGATTGGTTGCTTTTCTGGCAGTGGCAGATTAGAAGATGTCCATTTAAGGAATCATGATTGGAGGGGATGGGAGAGAGGAATCCCTAGCTCAGATAGAAATGAGAAGGGCTAGAGCACTTGCTCCAAGGATGCTGAAAAAGACTTCCAAAGACTGACTCGGGCCCTGTGTGCCAGACTGGGACTGCTGGGCACAGAAGCAGAAAGCCACATATGTGCAGGAGCTTCTGGAAGAATCATCCCATTAGAGCAGGCTGAAAACCTGGGAAGTTAAAAGGAAAATTCTAACGTATTAACAAATAAAATAGGAACATGTTTCAAATCCTCTAGTAATGGGAGATTTCAATGTCGCTCTCATGCTTGCCCAACACATCACTGATTTCACTTTCTGGGTTGTCAGCTCTGTTCTTTCTTGCCTCCAACGCAAATTTCTAAATTCCACCATGACATCTTGAGAGTTCCCATCTCTTCTTATTCCGAGTGGCTGTCTCTGCTTCTCTGCATCATCGGAAGCTCTTGGACCACCCTGCTTCTGTTTCACAGAGGCTGACTGTTTTGAAGACAGGCCTTAGACTTCTCAGATTTTTAACTTATCTTGGAAAATATCATTTCCGGATATGCTCTTTTTCTTTGAGTCTCTATAGCAATGCTTTTTTTTCTTAGACGCAGTTCCCCACTTTGGTGTTTTTTAAAAAATTATTTGTTTCTTTGTTTCACTCATCCTGATCTGGGCAAAACCAAGCCCTGTGTTTTCTAAGAGCAAGGGTAAACAGTGTCCACAGTCACTCAGCTTCCCTGGAATACTGGTCACATTCAGGCATTCATTCATTGGGCTTAGATTTAATTTTTCTTGCTCCAGTGACTGAGCTCTTTGCCATTACGTATGCAACTCTTCCTCTTGCAAATAAGTCATCCAGACCAGAACGAAACACATCGCTTGCTACCTCTTTTCTTCCTGCATCTCTTTAGGTTATTAAATGTATACTTTTATTTTTTTTAAGATTTTATTTATTTATTTGTCAGAGAGAGAGAGAGCACACAAGTAGGCAGAGAGGGAGGCAGAGAGAGAGAGAGAGAGGGAAGTAGGCTCCCCACCAAGCAGAGAAGCTGATGCGGGGCTCGATCCCAGGACCCTGAGACCATGACCAGAGCTGAAGGCAGAGGCTTAACCCACTGAGCCACCCAGGTGCCCCATATGCACATTTTTAAAAGCAAGTAGTAATAGAGAAATTAGTGGAAGCCCAAGCAAGGAGCAGAGTTCTGGAGTTACCAGGTTAATAGTGAACTCTCGTGTTTGTGGATGGCCACCTGTCGTTCTCATTATGAAACTGCTGGGACTTCAAATTAAAGGTAGAGATTGAGGGTCAGTCTCAAATTTGTGTGTGTGTTTCTATGGGAGTTCATGTATATATGGTATGTGCATAAGAATACGTATGTGGGAAAAAGAGCAAGAGAGGTAGATTGATAGAGCCAACTGATAACTTGATGGATTCAGAGACATTTTCCCACGGATTCTTTGAGCAAGAGGCCTGGTTGGTTTTTGAGAATGTGCTTTTCAATCCATTCCATAAACACAGTAACATATGGTCCTATGCTCTTAAATTTACACTGTTTTGCTAGTTTGCCTTTCTATTGCAAAGGTGGTCTATCGAATATACATAGTCTGTGACATTACTAACTTAGAAGTATACATTCATATTTTGCCTACGCTCTAGAATAAGTCATAACTCACAGAACTGATCCAATCTTCAACAGACTGGTCTGTTAAATTAATTAGTGGGTCGTGGGGTTTTTTTTTAGCCAATTTCAGTTACTTCTATTTCTTCCCTGCATAATAAAATTTTTTTTTTTTAAAACACGTTGCCTTTTTTTTTTTTTAAAGATTTTTTTTATTTATTTATTAGTTAGAGAGAGAGAGCGAGAGAGAGAGCGAACACAGGCAGACAGAGAGGCAGGCAGAGTCAGAGGGAAAAGCAGGCTCCCTGCCGAGCAAGGAGCCTGACGTGGGACTCGATCCCAGGACGCTGGGATCATGACCTGAGCCGAAGGCAGCCACTTAACCAACTGAGCCACCCAGGCGTCCCCCTGCATAATAAATTTAATCAATAATCTTATCAATGTATTGACCCAGAGTTGTACATTTTAATTGTATTCTCTTATTTTTAAACCTTCTCTCTATTTGGAATGTTCCAGTTTCTCTTTAATTTTCCTTAAGGATAATGGTGATTCCTATTTTTTAATTAGATTATAAGAAATTGATCTAGTTGATCGATTTATTGATTTCTGATGGAGGGGAGTGAGAGAAAGGTAGACAGACAGACACTGGAATAATTTAGCTCTTTTACTTTCTACTTCAGTATACTTGTATTTGTATCTTCATTATTTGTGGTTGCCTAGTTTCCCCAGGTGTTCTCAGTCCAACATCTGAAAGAGTGTGATTAGTTTACTTTTTTTACTTCATATTGAATAAGGAATTGATTCTGTTATGAATTTGCCTTGGAGTAAAGCTTTGGAAATGTAACATGTGTTTACAATAAAATATTATTTTATCTTTAAATAATTAGCAACTTAGATCCCATTATTCTTTAACTAAAAATTATTTAAAGAGGAATTTTAATTGTTATTATTATTTGTTTGACTTTTTATTTTTAATTTGTATTTATCTGACATTACATTTGGAGAGCTGATCTTATATAATATCCACTGTGCAGAATTTATCATGCTTATTCTTGTGGCCTAGCATAAGATAAAATGTTATCAATCTACCATGGAAGCCTAAAAAACATGTTCATTTTAATATAGAATGTTATCATTTTATTTTAATTCATCTATGTAGTTACATATTTTTAGTCTCTTACCTGCCAAAGATAATAAGAGAGGTATGTCACATTCTCTCCAAACAAACGTGTTTCCGTAAATTTCCCATTTTATTTCTAACATTTTTAGCTTTATATATTTTGATGCTCTGTAATTCAGCAAATAAATTTTCATGACTATTTTATCTTTCCCGTGGATTGTAAAATGACATTCTTTGTCTCCCTTAATATTATTCGGCCTGGAATAAAGTTTATTAGAAACTAGTGTTGTCAGTCCCACGCTCTCTGTTTTTGCATTTCCTCGATAATGTATTTCATCCAATTTTTACAACTCCCTTTGTGTTTTAGTTGTATGAAACACCAAGTGGGAATTTACAGTTGAACACAAAAAGAGAATTTGTGGTCTTCTCGACTGTTGGAAAATATTGTTAATTACATAGAATCTTTTTAAAAGGACCTAGAGGGGCGCCTGGGTGGCTTAGTGGGTTAAAGCCTCTGCCTTTGGTTCAGGTCATGATCCTAGGGTCCTGCGATCGAGCCCCGCATCGGGCTCTCTGCTTAGTGGGGAGCCTGCTTCCTCCTCTCTCTCTGCCTGCCTCTCTGCCTACTTGTGATCTCTGTCTGTCAAATAAATAGATAAAATCTTAAAAACAACAAAAAAAAGGACCTAGAAATGTGGACAGGCGCCTCTCCTGGGCAGCCCCAGCACCTCTCTGTATGGTGTTCTCTGGGAGGCAGCGCTGGGAATGTCAGCCCTTGGCGTCATTCCACTCCCGGCTGCTGGTTCGAATATGCTGGTTAAGCAAGCATGCCTCTAGGCTACAGAAGCCATGGGGCATTCTGAGGACATAGGCAAAATGAGAGAGGTAAGAAAGACGTAACTCCTCGGTAAAATCTCAGTGTTGACAATAATAATGTTATCTATCTGTGAATTTTTCTTCCCGCTGCCATCTTCTGTGCTCTCAACATAACAATGGAGCTGTAAGCGCGTTGTGTTGGCACCAGGATAAAATTGCAGGAAACTGGAGAAACTCATATTATAGATCTTAGATAGCATCCTCTCCGTCCCAGGCAGGCTTCAATAAGGATGGTGCCTATCTTCAACGCCAGGAGATGTCAGGGTCAATACTATCTGCCAAGATTGCTGCTCTAAGCACCGTGAATGTACTTCAATCACCGGTGCCTCAGTTTACTCATCTGTTTAAAAAGATTCAATGAGGCAATGAGGTACATATAAAGTTCTGAGAGCAGATTCTTGGCTTATAATAACTGACAGACAAGAGTTAGCTAATGTTATTATTGACTGACTTGACCATCTTGTTCTATATCAGGTTTTTTTTTCAAGATTTTATTTATTTATTTGAGAGATAGCGAGGAGCACAAGCTGGGGAGAGAGGCAGAGGCAGAGGGAGAAGGAAACTCCCTGCTGAGCAGGGAGACCAATGCGGCACTCGATCCCAGGACCCCAGGATCATGACCTTCACCAACGGCAGATGCTTAACCCACTGAGCCCCTATCTCAGATGCCCCTATCTCAGCTTTTCAGACTGCTCACCTATTTCCTCTCTTAACCATATTTTTATTGTTTGGTCTATATTTGGTTTTTGCTTATTTATTTTCTTCAGCAGTTTGGAAGGAACTCACTGTTTTTTTAAATTTCGCTTTGCTTTGCTTTTATATATTTGAATCATTTCTTTTTTCTCTGATTCACAAGATTTAACATCAGCTCTCACCTCCTTGTCAGATGAGCAATGCCGTGAGTTCACGTTTTTCATCTCCCTTTTATAAACCCATTTTCTTTAGATTACTACTGAATGACTGAGAACCATCTCTTTGGAGAATCATATTTGCATTCAGATGAGAAGGATATTTACAGTTTTTTACTTTATATTAATCATTTTCTTTGCTCGTAATCATCCTTCTCCTACCATGGTTTCTCCTTCTTGAGTCTCTAATTTCAAGTCAGTATCACTGTGTGTCACTCATACTCACTCACGTTCTTTTTCCCTCAAGTGAGATTTGAGGGGAAACTTATTTTGCAAGTCTTTCAGCACATTTTTTGGTTTGTTTCATGTTTGTGAAGTTTTTTTGGAGACGTTTGTTTTGTTTTTTGCCTTTAGCCTTTCCCCGTGAATGGCCACTTGGCTACTTATCACATTGTTGGGTCACACACTTTTCTCTGAAAACACTGTACAAGTTGCCCCATTCCCTGGCATTTTCTATGCTCTTCTAGGTGTAAATCTTCTTTTCATTATCTCTTCTTAGAACACAGTGGGGATGTTTGATCTCCGTATTTAGATCTTTTCAGCTTCAGAAAATTGTATCTAATTATACCCTTGATGATTATTTTCTTTCCATTGCTCTTTTAATCTTCAGAAATATCTAAAATTTATGTGTATTATATCCATTCTCTGTCTCTCTATCCTTTTCTCATCTTTTTCTTTGTATTCCTCTGACGCATATTGAATGCTCAATAAATATGTAAGAAAGAAAAAAAAAAGGGAGGGAGAAAGAGAAGGAGGGATTTACTTTGGGGACATGTTCCGAATTTATCCCACCCAGCTTGGATTTGACTCTCTGATCACGTCTGCCTTAACTGTGGGTAGGTAGCTGTTTACCTCCTGATAGCTTCCTTGCAACCTTTTCTTGTGTCATGGAGTTTCATGTTTTCATATCGCTCTGTGTTATTTTCAAAATGGCCCATATTCCTGTGTCTTACCAAACATTTTCTATGCTCCCTCTACACCCAACTTAGACAACAAATAATTTTCAGGGTGACGTTACTTTTCCTTTGTACTATAGTATTTCCCACTCACACCACTGCCTTATTTTGTGATGAAAATTCTGGAATGATACCACATGGACCTGCCAGTCTGTATCAGTGTTCTTCCATCCAGGTGCTGAAGGATCAAGGTGAGATCCTTTCCTAATGCATCTGTTTGGTTCTCTGACACTTGACACCAATACTCAATGACACACAGAAGTCAACTTTATTGTGAGCACCGCTGCCGGGGACTTCCCTGTGTCTGCCCCAACATAGCCTGTTCCCTGTCAGAGTTACGGCCCCTGAGATGTAAGGGCGGCCCTGCTCACTCTTGTTGCTTGTCTCAATTTCCTACAAGTAGGCATTGTTGGGACAGAGCAAGATGTGGGGGCGCCCACTGCAGCTTTCAAGAAGAAGTGCTTTAAATAAATGACCATTTTTATGATTCATATAAATTCTGAGTCTTGGGGCACCTGGGTGGCTCAGTGGGTTAAAACCTCAGTCTTTGGCTCAGGTCGTGATTCCAGGGTCCTGGGATCAAGCCCCGCGTCAGGCTCTCTGCTCAGCAGGGAGCCTGCTTCCTCCTCTCTCTCTCTCTGCCTGCCTCTCTGCCTACTTTTGATCTCTGTCTGTCAAATAAATAAATAAAATCTTTAAAAAAATAAAAGAAAATGAAATAAAATAAATCCTGAGTCTCTGAGCCAAATAGAGAGAGTGTGGAAGTATGTGTGTGGTGGAGGGCGGTGAGGGGTGTGCTTGTGCGTGAGTACACTGGATGAAATAGGGAATACAATTCCATCCTCCAAACCTCATGCTTGAAAAATACAGTTCTTCAATCTACTGTTTTTCTTTTTCCTCCACTCACTTTTACTTGAGTATCTGTCAAGTCCTAGAATATGTTTATTCTGATGGGAAACTAAGCTAGACCACAAGCTCCCTGAGGGCAGGAACTATGCAGTCAGCTCCCCAGCGAATGCCAGGGCCTAGCCCATGGGTAAGACTGAACGTACAAGTGAGGGGCTACGTAAAGGCTGGGATGAACTGAAATGCACCCACATTGTTTTATTATAGACCCTCTTCTCCATATCTTTCTATTTATTCTACTTATATGGGTCTACAAATATGTTTTTCAAATTATTACATTAGAAAATTATTCCTACCAACATCCCGCATCTGGTAATGACTGTAATGGGAATTTTTTGTTAGTACCCTTTGTACATTTCAATATTTCAATTTCTCATGTGTGAGAAGTGTTGAAACGAACAGAGTTAGCTCATATGATGTCAAGAGGTTCGGTATGCATGATTGTTATAGGGGCTTTTTTTTTTCCCAAGTCATTAAAGGACATTTGGAGGACAAGGGAACAAAATATGCCCCAAGTCCCAAGACTGAAACACAGCAGTCACTATCTGGCATTTCCACATAGCTCCTTCCAGGCCCTTCCCCAGTGTTGAGCCTTGTGGCTGTGGGTGGAGGGTCAAATCCATGGTATTTAGAAAGAGGCGTGGAATATGTATTGATGCAGCTGAGATGTTCCTCTTATTGTTTGTATTTTCCCATTTTGAACAGTAATTGCTGCTACCAGAAAGCCTCCGGCAGTGAAAGGAGTCGAGCCGTCTCAGGGTGCAGAAATCAGGGGGAGTTTGTGTACACAGACCGGGGAAGTAGCTGGATGTGGTAGAGCATGTTTGAGGAAAGCAGGATGCCCTTAAAACATGACTCAGAATAACACATTCTATACATTTAACTATTTCTAGTTACAGAAACCTAGAGAATCCTGCAACCCTTAACCATGGGCCTGACCCACGGACGTGTTCTTTCAGGCCAGGTCTCCATGTGTCCAGATGGCCTGGGAAGAAGAGAGCTTGAATGGTGAAAATGAACCATCTGAGCAAAAGCAAACAATTCTCTTCATAAATACAAGATAGACATGTTACCAGCTCTTAGAGGAAATTGGAACTTTTTCTCCCCCAGCCCTGCTTTGTAATATCCAAAGTTATATGAATTACGGGTATGCCAGTTGTCCAAATAGCTCTATAAAGTTTTCGTTTCAGATTGAGTTCAACCATGCTAACCCATCCTTTGACTGCCTAGGCGATAGCCTAAATCCAATCACACCCTTCACCCTTCAAGTTCACACAACCTGTTCTGTCCATTACAGACATCCAGATCAGACCTACACAAATGGGATACAGATTTTGATACTCTGTGTGGGCAGACGAAAGACCCACCTCCCAGAAAAGGGCTCTTTCCAGATGCATTCCTGTATGAAGGTTCTAAGTTTCAGGCATTGTTAGACATCATTAGATGCACTGTTTCCTTTTTTGCCATTAAGCATTTTCACATATATAACATGTTTTGCTTCTTTTTTCAGTTACCATGGTATAAACAAGTCTCTCCATTTTGTTATATGACTGTCATAACCATCCTTTTGTAACTGCACGAGAGCCCACGCACTATACACACCACCACGTCCCCCACCATAGGAGATCTAGCCTGAAGAAGTTACTTTATAAGTTCCCACTATGGAGTATTCACTGGAAGAGCCTAATGACTTACATCAAGAGTTGAGACCTTCTCATACCGCGTGAATACAGATCTCTCCCACTGAAAAAGGAAATGCACCTTTCAGAGCTCTGTGTTTTGTGGCTGCTTTTGTTTTCTTTTTAGAATAACTAACCAAATTTCTGTTTTTCTGTTTATAGAAAACAGCTGTTATATAAGTAGCTGCTTTATATAAAGATGCAGGGGCACTGGGTACCACCTCAGAAAGGGGCATGGAATCATCAGAACTATGAGCCCAGTCTCTCTCTCTCTCTCACACACACACACGTCTTCTGGGGTCAGTTGTTGGATATTTCGATTCCAATTTCTAGCAGGAGGCCTTCTGGCAGAGCCCAGGCCTGGAAGCTGCCTGAGAGACTTAAGGATATTTGGGAAGCAGGAGGAAGGCTGTAACCAGAGCCCACTCCTCTTTTTGAAGCACCAATAAATGAAGACTCTTCTCCACTGTATATAATTTAGCTGTAAGGTCTGGTAATTTCTGAGTAAAACAAACGCAAAATAAGATGTGCATCCATGTGAAATACCTTTGGTTAAACTGTCCTGAGAATGATTAAATTCAAGGTGTGTGTGTGTGTGTGTGTGTGAGAGAGAGAGAGAGAGAGAGAGAGCACGCACACATATATTTAATATGCAATAGATAGAAATAAAGATAATACTCCTCTGTTCCATACGAGAGAAGATGGGTTGACAGTGGAAGTCATCTGTCCTGATGAGGTGTATTTTGCCAGTAACACTGTTTAAAAAGTCAGTTGTATTATTACTTCTCCTCCCCTCCTCTTCCTCCTCTGGTTCCAGCTTCTTTGAATCTGAGTGAGTACTTTAAACAGTTTCTTTTTCCCCAACACGAGTGCGAGCTCCTGACTTCAGGCTTAGCTTCAGCCAGCTGAAGTGGGACAACTGGATCGTGGCCCCGCACAGATACAACCCTCGATACTGCAAAGGGGAGTGTCCCAGGGCAGTTGGATATCGGTATGGCTCACCAGTTCACACCATGGTGCAAAACATCATCCATGAGAAGCTTGACTCCTCGGTGCCAAGACTGTCGTGTGTTCCTGCTAAATACAGCCCTCTCAGTGTTCTGACCATTGAGCCAGATGGTTCAATCGCTTACAAAGAATATGAAGACATGATAGCTACTCAGTGCACCTGTCATTAACATACGGTTCCGTAAGCTAAAACCTTGAGCCTCTTCTGCAAAGGAAACACTGTGTGCCTCTCTGTGCCTTCAAGGGAGAGCGCTGTGTCAAATGGGCATAACCCGCTCTGTGATGCATAAAGACATTGTGAGCACATCCTGGGGCCTCCATCAGTGTAAAGTGGTAACATCTGCCTTTATTTTCAAATGTAAAGGGAATTTCTTTGGAGGGTTTTAAATTTTTGATCCTGCGCGATTTCTTTTTCTTTGCATTGGAGTCTTGTTTTTGATATAAGAAAAAAAATCTTAATATAAATCTTGGTTGGAATTGCAGCTCTAAACAGTTCAGAGGGCTATAGTTTTATTTAATGGAATAAATTTATTTATTTATCCTCCTCCTCCTTCTTCTTCTTTTCTTTTTTAAATAATTCCTTCATTTGTTTTTAGTTTTGTGCCCATTGCAATACACCCACCATTGCCTTCAGTCGGGACAGAATATTCCCACTTGCCTACCTTTGTGTGCCACTGGCTTTCTCATATACACCTCTTACTCTTATAAAACAAGATCAGCTGAAGTAGGGGTTATTATTTCTACTTTAAAGATAAGGAACCTAAGACTCAGAGAAGTTAAGCAACCTGCCCTTGGCCATACAGCTAATAAGAGGGCAGCTCAGGATTTGGACTCCATACACACATATTCAAAAGCCTACACATTCTGTGAGACATGTTGACTCCATAGAGATGGTAGATAGAGGGTTTATTCACAGAGTGAAAGAGGGAAAGCTAGAAGAGTAAGAGGGGAAGGGAAAAGACACATACAGAAAGTCATAGAGGGGCACCTGGGTGGCTCAGTGGGTTAAGCTTCTGCCTTCAGCTCAGCTCATGATCCCAGGGTCCTGGGATCGAGCCCTGCGTCAGGCTCTCTGCTCAGCAAGGAGCCTGCTCCCCCCGCCCCACACACTCTGCCTGCCTCTCCACCTACTTGTGATCTCTGTCTGTCAAATAAATAAAATCTTAAAAAAACCAAAAAAGAAAAGAAAGTCATAGAGTGGCTACTTTCACAGTTTTGGGCCTAAGATCTTTCCCTTCGTACTTCATCGTATTTTTTTTTTAAAGGTTTTTAACCAAAATTCATATGTTGAAGTCCTACCCCAAGTACCTCAGGACATGACTGCATTTGATCACAGGGTCTTAAAGAGATCATGAAGTTAAAAGGTCATTATGGTGGTCCCTAATCCAATATGACCAGTAATCTCATTAAAAGAAGAAATTCTGACAGAGATACAATACAGACATGGAGGGAACTTTAAAAATAACAATAATAATCATAGATAAAATAATCTTTTAATTTATCATAGAAAAAACGTGAAGACACAGGGAAAAGATGATCATTGTCCACCTACGAGCCAAGGAGAGAGGTCTCAGAAGAAACTGAGCCAGACGGCGCCACAATCCTGAACTTTTAGCCTCCAGAACTGGGAGAAAAGAAGTTTCCGGTCTTTCCACCATCCAGCCTGTGGTGTGTTGTCATGGCGGCCCTAGCTGATGAACATGCCTTCAGACTCACGTGGAGACTGCACATGTTGGGGGCGGCCCCACACCGAGAACGACAAGACCCTTCTCCCAATGTGACCTATGACCTTGTTCTGCTAGCCCCGTGGGAATGGGTCTACAGGACCAAGCCCAGGACACCATTATTTGTATCCACTGGAGAGAAGCGGGTGGCCCCACGCCAACACCGCTGCTAGGGCACTACCCCACCTTGCTCTGTCGGTTCTGTCAAGCCTGCGTTTCCCAGAAAGATGTATTTAAACGTGCACGGGTTGTCTTTGGCAGAGATGGGCCCTGGTTTGAGCGTTAGTGACTCAGGGCCTTAACCAAACACAAAATGACAGAACTGTTTCCAGCAGAGGATTAAGTGAGCCCACTCAAGACAAATACAACGTATTCTGGCATTGCTTTTGACAGATGGAAATAAAACAAACATTAGCAACCGGATTGCAGCTAACAATATGCAAAATTAAAGAAGGTACCTTTTTAACTTTGACTGGGAGCCCACTGGCTTTTCTTCTAAAAATCTGCAGAAGGGGAAAAAAAAAAGAAAGAAAGAAAAAGAGCTGTTAATCTCATTACACAACCAGTTAGCCCATGCAAACAAGGGAAATTAAAAGTTTGCATTCAGAGGAGGAAATAGATATTTGACACATATATTTATTAAGGAGACTGGACTGGAAAAGAGCACTGCTGTATTAATCAGAAATGGTGTAGAAAATACTTACATAATATAACAATGTGCACAGACAGCATAAGCTGCTTATAGATGGAAGCCTAAGGTCTAAGTATTTTTGTTTGAAGGTTAAATTTTCAAGTCATTTTTTTCAGCTTGTTTCCATCTCTTCCAAGTATCACCGTTAATTGCTATAAAACAATGTGTTTCCCTGTCCGAATCCTGAACATGGGGGCCAGGAGCCGCCGGCCATCTAACGGCCGTCAGAGTACTGTGGCAGAAATTAAAATGCCTGCATCCAAGCCGGGCGGAAAGATCAGGCCCTGAGAAGTCAACTGATTGGTTAAAAACCCCGTCTTTCATTCACTCAGTTTTTCAGATGTTATAGTTGGAAGCTCCAGTGTGTAGCTGGAAAGCACAAATAAAAGCTTTCTATGGGTGGAATTTCCAAATAATCCCAATTTCAGGGGTTTGCGGCAGCCCCGGGCCTCAAGTGTTTACTCAGTGGGTCGCTGGGGCAGGGGTCTTATGCATTCTTCCGTAGGATGGGGCGCTACACTTGTCCCTGGCTGTAAATGGGTGCATCCACTTCTCTTGCTGGGTTAACGGCCTCTGGAGGGCTCTCCTCCAGTCTGGGATCCAGCCCTCGTTGTGTGGGATAATAGGAAACAGAATTTAGAAAGCACCAGGATGGAGAACTGGGCTTGGAAATAATGTTACATCTGAAGGGGAAGACAGGATAAGAATGAAGGAGGTTGGGGCATAAATACATTCACACAGGTTTTAGCTGCAAGACACGTGTGTTGGCCTAAGAGTCAAAATTAACTCTGAAAATGATTTTAGGTGGAGAATAGAGAATAACTGCCTGGAGGATAAAATGTGTAGCATTACATATAATTTAAAATAACCATGGGGTGCCTGGGTGGCTCAGTTAATTAAGTGCCTGCCTTCAGCTCAGGTCATGATCCTGGGATCCTGGGATCGAGCTCCATAACAGGCTCCTTCCTCAGTGGGGAGCCTGCTTCTCCCTCTCCTGCCCCCCCCATTTGTGATCTCTCTCTTTCTCTCAAGTAAGCAAAAATCTTCAAAAATAATAATTATAATCCTAGATAAAATAATCTTTTAATTTATCATAGAAAAAACATAGCCTTTTTTAAAAAAGACATACTTTCTTCTAATCAAGTGAATTTACTTTGTAACCCAGCTTCATCATGTAACACTTATGTCCCTTTGTATAAGTCACCTAAACTCTCAGCCTCAATCTCTTCATCTGAAAAATGGGAATGATAATGTCTACTTTATGCCTTCTTGAATGAAGCAGTAGAAACAAATTACTAGATAATAGATCAGTTTTGTTCTCATTTTCTTCTCCCTCCTCCAGAGGGACATGTGGCATTGTTTGGGAACATTTTTGATTGCCATAGCTTGGGTAATGAGTGCCACTAAAATCTAGTGGACAGAGGTTCAGTATTCTGATATACACCCTATAAGCACCGGACAGACCCCCAAGAATTATCCATCCCAAAATGCTAATAGTGCTGATCCTCAAAAACCCTGGATTAAATATAGATAGGCAGATGATAGAAGACAGATAGAAATCTAATGGAGAAATTGATTTGGGGGATGTATAGGTATATAAATCTATAGGTGGGTTATATACACCTATAGGTATAATCTATAAATCTATAGGGAGATTAATTAATAGAATGATGAGAGATATTCTGACATGGGATACTCTAGGCATCCAACAAATGGATGTGATTTTTTTATTAAATGGATGTGATATTTTTAATAAACCTGTTTATTAAGAACATTATCATCGGGATAAAGCGATAGGTAGCACTAAGGGTAATATAATGTTAGTAATGAAAATGGACCAGCCACCATGCTGTGCACCCTGTATTTTTATCACATTTAAGAGAAGGGTTCATCTGAGTCTAGGCCTAGGGTGGGTTAGAGCTGTGGGTCCAGAGAACAGAGCTGACAGATCCCTGCCAAGGAGCAGCCAAAGCTAATTATTTTGCAAACATGCAGACAGTTCCTCCAGGCCCAAGCATCCTAATCTGAGTCCCTCCAGTCCCGGAGAAGGCGCAGACCTGATGTGACCTATACGTGTCAGGGTGGCCCACTCCATCACTGCCCACTTTCACAGGCAATGGGATCGAGGTTAATTGGAGCACATGGATGACCCAGTTCTATGGCAGGTTTTGTTTCCAATTGCACGAGGAAAGAACAGAAGTAGCTGAAGGGATCAGGGTTTCGTATGAAGGGGAAATGCCAGGAACATTCCAATATT
>ML112199.1:9423-23496 GCA_003697995.1 Taxidea taxus jeffersonii | reverse complement strand
GGTCATGATCCCAGGGTCCTGGGATCGAGCCCCACATTGGGCTCTCTGCTCAGCAGGGAGCCTGCTTCCTCCTCTCTCTCTCTCTGCCCACCTCTCTGCCTACTTGTGACCTCTATCTGTCAAATAAATAAATAAGATCTTTAAAAAAAAATAATGGTCATCAACATCTTAACAGACTCTCAAAGATTCTTCGTGGTCTCATGCAACACCATGCGCGTCCAAAAAATGCAATGTCTCTTGGCAATTATTTTTCACATACTTCTAATCAGATTGGTTGCTTTTCTGGCAGTGGCAGATTAGAAGATGTCCATTTAAGGAATCATGATTGGAGGGGATGGGAGAGAGGAATCCCTAGCTCAGATAGAAATGAGAAGGGCTAGAGCACTTGCTCCAAGGATGCTGAAAAAGACTTCCAAAGACTGACTCGGGCCCTGTGTGCCAGACTGGGACTGCTGGGCACAGAAGCAGAAAGCCACATATGTGCAGGAGCTTCTGGAAGAATCATCCCATTAGAGCAGGCTGAAAACCTGGGAAGTTAAAAGGAAAATTCTAACGTATTAACAAATAAAATAGGAACATGTTTCAAATCCTCTAGTAATGGGAGATTTCAATGTCGCTCTCATGCTTGCCCAACACATCACTGATTTCACTTTCTGGGTTGTCAGCTCTGTTCTTTCTTGCCTCCAACGCAAATTTCTAAATTCCACCATGACATCTTGAGAGTTCCCATCTCTTCTTATTCCGAGTGGCTGTCTCTGCTTCTCTGCATCATCGGAAGCTCTTGGACCACCCTGCTTCTGTTTCACAGAGGCTGACTGTTTTGAAGACAGGCCTTAGACTTCTCAGATTTTTAACTTATCTTGGAAAATATCATTTCCGGATATGCTCTTTTTCTTTGAGTCTCTATAGCAATGCTTTTTTTTCTTAGACGCAGTTCCCCACTTTGGTGTTTTTTAAAAAATTATTTGTTTCTTTGTTTCACTCATCCTGATCTGGGCAAAACCAAGCCCTGTGTTTTCTAAGAGCAAGGGTAAACAGTGTCCACAGTCACTCAGCTTCCCTGGAATACTGGTCACATTCAGGCATTCATTCATTGGGCTTAGATTTAATTTTTCTTGCTCCAGTGACTGAGCTCTTTGCCATTACGTATGCAACTCTTCCTCTTGCAAATAAGTCATCCAGACCAGAACGAAACACATCGCTTGCTACCTCTTTTCTTCCTGCATCTCTTTAGGTTATTAAATGTATACTTTTATTTTTTTTAAGATTTTATTTATTTATTTGTCAGAGAGAGAGAGAGCACACAAGTAGGCAGAGAGGGAGGCAGAGAGAGAGAGAGAGAGGGAAGTAGGCTCCCCACCAAGCAGAGAAGCTGATGCGGGGCTCGATCCCAGGACCCTGAGACCATGACCAGAGCTGAAGGCAGAGGCTTAACCCACTGAGCCACCCAGGTGCCCCATATGCACATTTTTAAAAGCAAGTAGTAATAGAGAAATTAGTGGAAGCCCAAGCAAGGAGCAGAGTTCTGGAGTTACCAGGTTAATAGTGAACTCTCGTGTTTGTGGATGGCCACCTGTCGTTCTCATTATGAAACTGCTGGGACTTCAAATTAAAGGTAGAGATTGAGGGTCAGTCTCAAATTTGTGTGTGTGTTTCTATGGGAGTTCATGTATATATGGTATGTGCATAAGAATACGTATGTGGGAAAAAGAGCAAGAGAGGTAGATTGATAGAGCCAACTGATAACTTGATGGATTCAGAGACATTTTCCCACGGATTCTTTGAGCAAGAGGCCTGGTTGGTTTTTGAGAATGTGCTTTTCAATCCATTCCATAAACACAGTAACATATGGTCCTATGCTCTTAAATTTACACTGTTTTGCTAGTTTGCCTTTCTATTGCAAAGGTGGTCTATCGAATATACATAGTCTGTGACATTACTAACTTAGAAGTATACATTCATATTTTGCCTACGCTCTAGAATAAGTCATAACTCACAGAACTGATCCAATCTTCAACAGACTGGTCTGTTAAATTAATTAGTGGGTCGTGGGGTTTTTTTTTAGCCAATTTCAGTTACTTCTATTTCTTCCCTGCATAATAAAATTTTTTTTTTTTAAAACACGTTGCCTTTTTTTTTTTTTAAAGATTTTTTTTATTTATTTATTAGTTAGAGAGAGAGAGCGAGAGAGAGAGCGAACACAGGCAGACAGAGAGGCAGGCAGAGTCAGAGGGAAAAGCAGGCTCCCTGCCGAGCAAGGAGCCTGACGTGGGACTCGATCCCAGGACGCTGGGATCATGACCTGAGCCGAAGGCAGCCACTTAACCAACTGAGCCACCCAGGCGTCCCCCTGCATAATAAATTTAATCAATAATCTTATCAATGTATTGACCCAGAGTTGTACATTTTAATTGTATTCTCTTATTTTTAAACCTTCTCTCTATTTGGAATGTTCCAGTTTCTCTTTAATTTTCCTTAAGGATAATGGTGATTCCTATTTTTTAATTAGATTATAAGAAATTGATCTAGTTGATCGATTTATTGATTTCTGATGGAGGGGAGTGAGAGAAAGGTAGACAGACAGACACTGGAATAATTTAGCTCTTTTACTTTCTACTTCAGTATACTTGTATTTGTATCTTCATTATTTGTGGTTGCCTAGTTTCCCCAGGTGTTCTCAGTCCAACATCTGAAAGAGTGTGATTAGTTTACTTTTTTTACTTCATATTGAATAAGGAATTGATTCTGTTATGAATTTGCCTTGGAGTAAAGCTTTGGAAATGTAACATGTGTTTACAATAAAATATTATTTTATCTTTAAATAATTAGCAACTTAGATCCCATTATTCTTTAACTAAAAATTATTTAAAGAGGAATTTTAATTGTTATTATTATTTGTTTGACTTTTTATTTTTAATTTGTATTTATCTGACATTACATTTGGAGAGCTGATCTTATATAATATCCACTGTGCAGAATTTATCATGCTTATTCTTGTGGCCTAGCATAAGATAAAATGTTATCAATCTACCATGGAAGCCTAAAAAACATGTTCATTTTAATATAGAATGTTATCATTTTATTTTAATTCATCTATGTAGTTACATATTTTTAGTCTCTTACCTGCCAAAGATAATAAGAGAGGTATGTCACATTCTCTCCAAACAAACGTGTTTCCGTAAATTTCCCATTTTATTTCTAACATTTTTAGCTTTATATATTTTGATGCTCTGTAATTCAGCAAATAAATTTTCATGACTATTTTATCTTTCCCGTGGATTGTAAAATGACATTCTTTGTCTCCCTTAATATTATTCGGCCTGGAATAAAGTTTATTAGAAACTAGTGTTGTCAGTCCCACGCTCTCTGTTTTTGCATTTCCTCGATAATGTATTTCATCCAATTTTTACAACTCCCTTTGTGTTTTAGTTGTATGAAACACCAAGTGGGAATTTACAGTTGAACACAAAAAGAGAATTTGTGGTCTTCTCGACTGTTGGAAAATATTGTTAATTACATAGAATCTTTTTAAAAGGACCTAGAGGGGCGCCTGGGTGGCTTAGTGGGTTAAAGCCTCTGCCTTTGGTTCAGGTCATGATCCTAGGGTCCTGCGATCGAGCCCCGCATCGGGCTCTCTGCTTAGTGGGGAGCCTGCTTCCTCCTCTCTCTCTGCCTGCCTCTCTGCCTACTTGTGATCTCTGTCTGTCAAATAAATAGATAAAATCTTAAAAACAACAAAAAAAAGGACCTAGAAATGTGGACAGGCGCCTCTCCTGGGCAGCCCCAGCACCTCTCTGTATGGTGTTCTCTGGGAGGCAGCGCTGGGAATGTCAGCCCTTGGCGTCATTCCACTCCCGGCTGCTGGTTCGAATATGCTGGTTAAGCAAGCATGCCTCTAGGCTACAGAAGCCATGGGGCATTCTGAGGACATAGGCAAAATGAGAGAGGTAAGAAAGACGTAACTCCTCGGTAAAATCTCAGTGTTGACAATAATAATGTTATCTATCTGTGAATTTTTCTTCCCGCTGCCATCTTCTGTGCTCTCAACATAACAATGGAGCTGTAAGCGCGTTGTGTTGGCACCAGGATAAAATTGCAGGAAACTGGAGAAACTCATATTATAGATCTTAGATAGCATCCTCTCCGTCCCAGGCAGGCTTCAATAAGGATGGTGCCTATCTTCAACGCCAGGAGATGTCAGGGTCAATACTATCTGCCAAGATTGCTGCTCTAAGCACCGTGAATGTACTTCAATCACCGGTGCCTCAGTTTACTCATCTGTTTAAAAAGATTCAATGAGGCAATGAGGTACATATAAAGTTCTGAGAGCAGATTCTTGGCTTATAATAACTGACAGACAAGAGTTAGCTAATGTTATTATTGACTGACTTGACCATCTTGTTCTATATCAGGTTTTTTTTTCAAGATTTTATTTATTTATTTGAGAGATAGCGAGGAGCACAAGCTGGGGAGAGAGGCAGAGGCAGAGGGAGAAGGAAACTCCCTGCTGAGCAGGGAGACCAATGCGGCACTCGATCCCAGGACCCCAGGATCATGACCTTCACCAACGGCAGATGCTTAACCCACTGAGCCCCTATCTCAGATGCCCCTATCTCAGCTTTTCAGACTGCTCACCTATTTCCTCTCTTAACCATATTTTTATTGTTTGGTCTATATTTGGTTTTTGCTTATTTATTTTCTTCAGCAGTTTGGAAGGAACTCACTGTTTTTTTAAATTTCGCTTTGCTTTGCTTTTATATATTTGAATCATTTCTTTTTTCTCTGATTCACAAGATTTAACATCAGCTCTCACCTCCTTGTCAGATGAGCAATGCCGTGAGTTCACGTTTTTCATCTCCCTTTTATAAACCCATTTTCTTTAGATTACTACTGAATGACTGAGAACCATCTCTTTGGAGAATCATATTTGCATTCAGATGAGAAGGATATTTACAGTTTTTTACTTTATATTAATCATTTTCTTTGCTCGTAATCATCCTTCTCCTACCATGGTTTCTCCTTCTTGAGTCTCTAATTTCAAGTCAGTATCACTGTGTGTCACTCATACTCACTCACGTTCTTTTTCCCTCAAGTGAGATTTGAGGGGAAACTTATTTTGCAAGTCTTTCAGCACATTTTTTGGTTTGTTTCATGTTTGTGAAGTTTTTTTGGAGACGTTTGTTTTGTTTTTTGCCTTTAGCCTTTCCCCGTGAATGGCCACTTGGCTACTTATCACATTGTTGGGTCACACACTTTTCTCTGAAAACACTGTACAAGTTGCCCCATTCCCTGGCATTTTCTATGCTCTTCTAGGTGTAAATCTTCTTTTCATTATCTCTTCTTAGAACACAGTGGGGATGTTTGATCTCCGTATTTAGATCTTTTCAGCTTCAGAAAATTGTATCTAATTATACCCTTGATGATTATTTTCTTTCCATTGCTCTTTTAATCTTCAGAAATATCTAAAATTTATGTGTATTATATCCATTCTCTGTCTCTCTATCCTTTTCTCATCTTTTTCTTTGTATTCCTCTGACGCATATTGAATGCTCAATAAATATGTAAGAAAGAAAAAAAAAAGGGAGGGAGAAAGAGAAGGAGGGATTTACTTTGGGGACATGTTCCGAATTTATCCCACCCAGCTTGGATTTGACTCTCTGATCACGTCTGCCTTAACTGTGGGTAGGTAGCTGTTTACCTCCTGATAGCTTCCTTGCAACCTTTTCTTGTGTCATGGAGTTTCATGTTTTCATATCGCTCTGTGTTATTTTCAAAATGGCCCATATTCCTGTGTCTTACCAAACATTTTCTATGCTCCCTCTACACCCAACTTAGACAACAAATAATTTTCAGGGTGACGTTACTTTTCCTTTGTACTATAGTATTTCCCACTCACACCACTGCCTTATTTTGTGATGAAAATTCTGGAATGATACCACATGGACCTGCCAGTCTGTATCAGTGTTCTTCCATCCAGGTGCTGAAGGATCAAGGTGAGATCCTTTCCTAATGCATCTGTTTGGTTCTCTGACACTTGACACCAATACTCAATGACACACAGAAGTCACCTTTATTGTGAGCACCGCTGCCGGGGACTTCCCTGTGTCTGCCCCAACATAGCCTGTTCCCTGTCAGAGTTACGGCCCCTGAGATGTAAGGGCGGCCCTGCTCACTCTTGTTGCTTGTCTCAATTTCCTACAAGTAGGCATTGTTGGGACAGAGCAAGATGTGGGGGCGCCCACTGCAGCTTTCAAGAAGAAGTGCTTTAAATAAATGACCATTTTTATGATTCATATAAATTCTGAGTCTTGGGGCACCTGGGTGGCTCAGTGGGTTAAAACCTCAGTCTTTGGCTCAGGTCGTGATTCCAGGGTCCTGGGATCAAGCCCCGCGTCAGGCTCTCTGCTCAGCGGGGAGCCTGCTTCCTCCTCTCTCTCTCTCTGCCTGCCTCTCTGCCTACTTTTGATCTCTGTCTGTCAAATAAATAAATAAAATCTTTAAAAAAATAAAAGAAAATGAAATAAAATAAATCCTGAGTCTCTGAGCCAAATAGAGAGAGTGTGGAAGTATGTGTGTGGTGGAGGGCGGTGAGGGGTGTGCTTGTGCGTGAGTACACTGGATGAAATAGGGAATACAATTCCATCCTCCAAACCTCATGCTTGAAAAATACAGTTCTTCAATCTACTGTTTTTCTTTTTCCTCCACTCACTTTTACTTGAGTATCTGTCAAGTCCTAGAATATGTTTATTCTGATGGGAAACTAAGCTAGACCACAAGCTCCCTGAGGGCAGGAACTATGCAGTCAGCTCCCCAGCGAATGCCAGGGCCTAGCCCATGGGTAAGACTGAACGTACAAGTGAGGGGCTACGTAAAGGCTGGGATGAACTGAAATGCACCCACATTGTTTTATTATAGACCCTCTTCTCCATATCTTTCTATTTATTCTACTTATATGGGTCTACAAATATGTTTTTCAAATTATTACATTAGAAAATTATTCCTACCAACATCCCGCATCTGGTAATGACTGTAATGGGAATTTTTTGTTAGTACCCTTTGTACATTTCAATATTTCAATTTCTCATGTGTGAGAAGTGTTGAAACGAACAGAGTTAGCTCATATGATGTCAAGAGGTTCGGTATGCATGATTGTTATAGGGGCTTTTTTTTTTTCCCAAGTCATTAAAGGACATTTGGAGGACAAGGGAACAAAATATGCCCCAAGTCCCAAGACTGAAACACAGCAGTCACTATCTGGCATTTCCACATAGCTCCTTCCAGGCCCTTCCCCAGTGTTGAGCCTTGTGGCTGTGGGTGGAGGGTCAAATCCATGGTATTTAGAAAGAGGCGTGGAATATGTATTGATGCAGCTGAGATGTTCCTCTTATTGTTTGTATTTTCCCATTTTGAACAGTAATTGCTGCTACCAGAAAGCCTCCGGCAGTGAAAGGAGTCGAGCCGTCTCAGGGTGCAGAAATCAGGGGGAGTTTGTGTACACAGACCGGGGAAGTAGCTGGATGTGGTAGAGCATGTTTGAGGAAAGCAGGATGCCCTTAAAACATGACTCAGAATAACACATTCTATACATTTAACTATTTCTAGTTACAGAAACCTAGAGAATCCTGCAACCCTTAACCATGGGCCTGACCCACGGACGTGTTCTTTCAGGCCAGGTCTCCATGTGTCCAGATGGCCTGGGAAGAAGAGAGCTTGAATGGTGAAAATGAACCATCTGAGCAAAAGCAAACAATTCTCTTCATAAATACAAGATAGACATGTTACCAGCTCTTAGAGGAAATTGGAACTTTTTCTCCCCCAGCCCTGCTTTGTAATATCCAAAGTTATATGAATTACGGGTATGCCAGTTGTCCAAATAGCTCTATAAAGTTTTCGTTTCAGATTGAGTTCAACCATGCTAACCCATCCTTTGACTGCCTAGGCGATAGCCTAAATCCAATCACACCCTTCACCCTTCAAGTTCACACAACCTGTTCTGTCCATTACAGACATCCAGATCAGACCTACACAAATGGGATACAGATTTTGATACTCTGTGTGGGCAGACGAAAGACCCACCTCCCAGAAAAGGGCTCTTTCCAGATGCATTCCTGTATGAAGGTTCTAAGTTTCAGGCATTGTTAGACATCATTAGATGCACTGTTTCCTTTTTTGCCATTAAGCATTTTCACATATATAACATGTTTTGCTTCTTTTTTCAGTTACCATGGTATAAACAAGTCTCTCCATTTTGTTATATGACTGTCATAACCATCCTTTTGTAACTGCACGAGAGCCCACGCACTATACACACCACCACGTCCCCCACCATAGGAGATCTAGCCTGAAGAAGTTACTTTATAAGTTCCCACTATGGAGTATTCACTGGAAGAGCCTAATGACTTACATCAAGAGTTGAGACCTTCTCATACCGCGTGAATACAGATCTCTCCCACTGAAAAAGGAAATGCACCTTTCAGAGCTCTGTGTTTTGTGGCTGCTTTTGTTTTCTTTTTAGAATAACTAACCAAATTTCTGTTTTTCTGTTTATAGAAAACAGCTGTTATATAAGTAGCTGCTTTATATAAAGATGCAGGGGCACTGGGTACCACCTCAGAAAGGGGCATGGAATCATCAGAACTATGAGCCCAGTCTCTCTCTCTCTCTCACACACACACACGTCTTCTGGGGTCAGTTGTTGGATATTTCGATTCCAATTTCTAGCAGGAGGCCTTCTGGCAGAGCCCAGGCCTGGAAGCTGCCTGAGAGACTTAAGGATATTTGGGAAGCAGGAGGAAGGCTGTAACCAGAGCCCACTCCTCTTTTTGAAGCACCAATAAATGAAGACTCTTCTCCACTGTATATAATTTAGCTGTAAGGTCTGGTAATTTCTGAGTAAAACAAACGCAAAATAAGATGTGCATCCATGTGAAATACCTTTGGTTAAACTGTCCTGAGAATGATTAAATTCAAGGTGTGTGTGTGTGTGTGTGTGTGAGAGAGAGAGAGAGAGAGAGAGAGAGAGCACGCACACATATATTTAATATGCAATAGATAGAAATAAAGATAATACTCCTCTGTTCCATACGAGAGAAGATGGGTTGACAGTGGAAGTCATCTGTCCTGATGAGGTGTATTTTGCCAGTAACACTGTTTAAAAAGTCAGTTGTATTATTACTTCTCCTCCCCTCCTCTTCCTCCTCTGGTTCCAGCTTCTTTGAATCTGAGTGAGTACTTTAAACAGTTTCTTTTTCCCCAACACGAGTGCGAGCTCCTGACTTCAGGCTTAGCTTCAGCCAGCTGAAGTGGGACAACTGGATCGTGGCCCCGCACAGATACAACCCTCGATACTGCAAAGGGGAGTGTCCCAGGGCAGTTGGATATCGGTATGGCTCACCAGTTCACACCATGGTGCAAAACATCATCCATGAGAAGCTTGACTCCTCGGTGCCAAGACTGTCGTGTGTTCCTGCTAAATACAGCCCTCTCAGTGTTCTGACCATTGAGCCAGATGGTTCAATCGCTTACAAAGAATATGAAGACATGATAGCTACTCAGTGCACCTGTCATTAACATACGGTTCCGTAAGCTAAAACCTTGAGCCTCTTCTGCAAAGGAAACACTGTGTGCCTCTCTGTGCCTTCAAGGGAGAGCGCTGTGTCAAATGGGCATAACCTGCTCTGTGATGCATAAAGACGTTGTGAGCACATCCTGGGGCCTCCATCAGTGTAAAGTGGTAACATCTGCCTTTATTTTCAAATGTAAAGGGAATTTCTTTGGAGGGTTTTAAATTTTTGATCCTGAGCGATTTCTTTTTCTTTGCATTGGAGTCTTGTTTTTGATATAAGAAAAAAAATCTTAATATAAATCTTGGTTGGAATTGCAGCTCTAAACAGTTCAGAGGGCTATAGTTTTATTTAATGGAATAAATTTATTTATTTATCCTCCTCCTCCTTCTTCTTCTTTTCTTTTTTAAATAATTCCTTCATTTGTTTTTAGTTTTGTGCCCATTGCAATACACCCACCATTGCCTTCAGTCGGGACAGAATATTCCCACTTGCCTACCTTTGTGTGCCACTGGCTTTCTCATATACACCTTCTTACTCTTATAAAACAAGATCAGCTGAAGTAGGGGTTATTATTTCTACTTTAAAGATAAGGAACCTAAGACTCAGAGAAGTTAAGCAACCTGCCCTTGGCCATACAGCTAATAAGAGGGCAGCTCAGGATTTGGACTCCATACACACATATTCAAAAGCCTACACATTCTGTGAGACATGTTGACTCCATAGAGATGGTAGATAGAGGGTTTATTCACAGAGTGAAAGAGGGAAAGCTAGAAGAGTAAGAGGGGAAGGGAAAAGACACATACAGAAAGTCATAGAGGGGCACCTGGGTGGCTCAGTGGGTTAAGCTTCTGCCTTCAGCTCAGCTCATGATCCCAGGGTCCTGGGATCGAGCCCTGCGTCAGGCTCTCTGCTCAGCAAGGAGCCTGCTCCCCCCGCCCCACACACTCTGCCTGCCTCTCCACCTACTTGTGATCTCTGTCTGTCAAATAAATAAAATCTTAAAAAAACAAAAAAAGAAAAGAAAGTCATAGAGTGGCTACTTTCACAGTTTTGGGCCTAAGATCTTTCCCTTCGTACTTCATCGTATTTTTTTTTTAAAGGTTTTTAACCAAAATTCATATGTTGAAGTCCTACCCCAAGTACCTCAGGACATGACTGCATTTGATCACAGGGTCTTAAAGAGATCATGAAGTTAAAAGGTCATTATGGTGGTCCCTAATCCAATATGACCAGTAATCTCATTAAAAGAAGAAATTCTGACAGAGATACAATACAGACATGGAGGGAACTTTAAAAATAACAATAATAATCATAGATAAAATAATCTTTTAATTTATCATAGAAAAAACGTGAAGACACAGGGAAAAGATGATCATTGTCCACCTACGAGCCAAGGAGAGAGGTCTCAGAAGAAACTGAGCCAGACGGCGCCACAATCCTGAACTTTTAGCCTCCAGAACTGGGAGAAAAGAAGTTTCTGGTCTTTCCACCATCCAGCCTGTGGTGTGTTGTCATGGCGGCCCTAGCTGATGAACATGCCTTCAGACTCACGTGGAGACTGCACATGTTGGGGGCGGCCCCACAACGAGAACGACAAGACCCTTCTCCCAATGTGACCTATGACCTTGTTCTGCTAGCCCCGTGGGAATGGGTCTACAGGACCAAGCCCAGGACACCATTATTTGTATCCACTGGAGAGAAGCGGGTGGCCCCACGCCAACACCGCTGCTAGGGCACTACCCCACCTTGCTCTGTCGGTTCTGTCAAGCCTGCGTTTCCCAGAAAGATGTATTTAAACGTGCACGGGTTGTCTTTGGCAGAGATGGGCCCTGGTTTGAGCGCTAGTGACTCAGGGCCTTAACCAAACACAAAATGACAGAACTGTTTCCAGCAGAGGATTAAGTGAGCCCACTCAAGACAAATACAACGTATTCTGGCATTGCTTTTGACAGATGGAAATAAAACAAACATTAGCAACCGGATTGCAGCTAACAATATGCAAAATTAAAGAAGGTACCTTTTTAACTTTGACTGGGAGCCCACTGGCTTTTCTTCTAAAAATCTGCAGAAGGGGAAAAAAAAAAAGAAAGAAAGAAAAAGAGCTGTTAATCTCATTACACAACCAGTTAGCCCAGGCAAACAAGGGAAATTAAAAGTTTGCATTCAGAGGAGGAAATAGATATTTGACACATATATTTATTAAGGAGACTGGACTGGAAAAGAGCACTGCTGTATTAATCAGAAATGGTGTAGAAAATACTTACATAATATAACAATGTGCACAGACAGCATAAGCTGCTTATAGATGGAAGCCTAAGGTCTAAGTATTTTTGTTTGAAGGTTAAATTTTCAAGTCATTTTTTTCAGCTTGTTTCCATCTCTTCCAAGTATCACCGTTAATTGCTATAAAACAATGTGTTTCCCCGTCCGAATCCTGCACATGGGGGCCAGGAGCCGCCGGCCATCTAACGGCCGTCAGAGTACTGTGGCAGAAATTAAAATGCCTGCATCCAAGCCGGGCGGAAAGATCAGGCCCTGAGAAGTCAACTGATTGGTTAAAAACCCCGTCTTTCATTCACTCAGTTTTTCAGATGTTATAGTTGGAAGCTCCAGTGTGTAGCTGGAAAGCACAAATAAAAGCTTTCTATGGGTGGAATTTCCAAATAATCCCAATTTCAGGGGTTTGCGGCAGCCCCGGGCCTCAAGTGTTTACTCAGTGGGTCGCTGGGGCAGGGGTCTTATGCATTCTTCCGTAGGATGGGGCGCTACACTTGTCCCTGGCTGTAAATGGGTGCATCCACTTCTCTTGCTGGGTTAACGGCCTCTGGAGGGCTCTCCTCCAGTCTGGGATCCAGCCCTCGTTGTGTGGGATAATAGGAAACAGAATTTAGAAAGCACCAGGATGGAGAACTGGGCTTGGAAATAATGTTACATCTGAAGGGGAAGACAGGATAAGAATGAAGGAGGTTGGGGCATAAATACATTCACACAGGTTTTAGCTGCAAGACACGTGTGTTGGCCTAAGAGTCAAAATTAACTCTGAAAATGATTTTAGGTGGAGAATAGAGAATAACTGCCTGGAGGATAAGCATTACATATAATTTAAAATAACCATGGGGTGCCTGGGTGGCTCAGTTAATTAAGTGCCTGCCTTCAGCTCAGGTCATGATCCTGGGATCCTGGGATCGAGCTCCATAACAGGCTCCTTCCTCAGTGGGGAGCCTGCTTCTCCCTCTCCTGCCCCCCCCATTTGTGATCTCTCTCTTTCTCTCAAGTAAGCAAAAATCTTTAAAAATAATAATTATAATCCTAGATAAAATAATCTTTTAATTTATCATAGAAAAAACATAGCCTTTTTTAAAAAAGACATACTTTCTTCTAATCAAGTGAATTTACTTTGTAACCCAGCTTCATCATGTAACACTTATGTCCCTTTGTATAAGTCACCTAAACTCTCAGCCTCAATCTCTTCATCTGAAAAATGGGAATGATAATGTCTACTTTATACCTTCTTGAATGAAGCAGTAGAAACAAATTACTAGATAATAGATCAGTTTTGTTCTCATTTTCTTCTCCCTCCTCCAGAGGGACATGTGGCATTGTTTGGGAACATTTTTGATTGCCATAGCTTGGGTAATGAGTGCCACTAAAATCTAGTGGACAGAGGTTCAGTATTCTGATATACACCCTATAAGCACCGGACAGACCCCCAAGAATTATCCATCCCAAAACGCTAATAGTGCTGATCCTCAAAAACCCTGGATTAAATATAGATAGGCAGATGATAGAAGACAGATAGAAATCTAATGGAGAAATTGATTTGGGGGATGTATAGGTATATAAATCTATAGGTGGGTTATATACACCTATAGGTATAATCTATAAATCTATAGGGAGATTAATTAATAGAATGATGAGAGATATTCTGACATGGGATACTCTAGGCATCCAACAAATGGATGTGATTTTTTTATTAAATGGATGTGATATTTTTAATAAACCTTTATTAAGAACATTATCATCGGGATAAAGCGATAGGTAGCACTAAGGGTAATATAATGTTAGTAATGAAAATGGACCAGCCACCATGCTGTGCACCCTGTATTTTTATCACATTTAAGAGAAGGGTTCATCTGAGTCTAGGCCTAGGGTGGGTTAGAGCTGTGGGTCCAGAGAACGTTGGGATCAGAGCTGACAGATCCCTGCCAAGGAGCAGCCAAAGCTAATTATTTTGCAAACATGCAGACAGTTCCTCCAGGCCCAAGCATCCTAATCTGAGTCCCTCCAGTCCCGGAGAAGGCGCAGACCTGATGTGACCTATACGTGTCAGGGTGGCCCACTCCATCACTGCCCACTTTCACAGGCAATGGGATCGAGGTTAATTGGAGCACATGGATGACCCAGTTCTATGGCAGGTTTTGTTTCCAATTGCACGAGGAAAGAACAGAAGTAGCTGAAGGGATCAGGGTTTCGTATGAAGGGGAAATGCCAGGAACATTCCAATATT
>ML112198.1:0-14149 GCA_003697995.1 Taxidea taxus jeffersonii | reverse complement strand
ACATTTTTTTCTCCTTTAGCTTCATATGTGATCCGAGCCTTAGTTGTCACCTCAAAAAAATGGGATCAATAAGCCCTGCTGTTTTGCCAACGTTCAAGAAGCCCTACAAAATCATACTTAATAAAGGGACTTGGACACTGTCAAAGGCGCGACAGGTCGCAGCCCCACGTTAACCCCTCCTGGGAACCTTCCTGCTCCCGGAATCCAAGGCAGCCCCATTTGCAAGGCGGTTCTTCACTTCTTAGCTGGGATTCTCGGTCCGGCCCCTTACCCAAGCTCGCGACCCGCGACCCGCGAGGTGAGAGAGGGCAGCGCGAGTCCCGCGGGCAGCGCTGTTTGGTAAGCGGGCTGGGCGCAGCCGCCCGCGCTCGCCTCGCCACCCCGGAAGGGAGCCCGCAGAGGCGGGAGAGCGGCGGAGTGGAGGTGCGGGAGCCGGGGAGCAAGTAGGGACGGCGCGGCGGGCAAACAGCAGACTAGGGAAATGGAAGAAGCCGGGCAGGTGGAGACGAGGACGCCTAACCCGAACAGCCCACGCTCGAAGTCTCCAGGAGCTGCGCGGAAAGAAGGAGCAAGGTAGGAAGGCGCCGCGTCCCATAGACGCCTGGCGCCGCGCGGGGTCCCGGCTGGGCGCGCGGAAGCGAGAGGAGCCTCCCCGGTTACCTGTGGTGCTTCCGCCCTGGCTGCCCCTGTCCCGGGGGAAGATACCCGAGCACTTCTCCCACTCCACCTGGCCCGCGAAGCACAGCTCGGTGACGATGTGCAGCGCCTTCTGGCACAGGCTGCTCACTCCGTCCTCCTTGTGGAAACTCATTGTTTGGCCTCTTACTCCCCACTCGGCCGTCCCGTTCCCCTTCTCGTTACCTCTAGGCTGGCCCCTCGGGCGCCCTAAGCCATCGCCCGCCCGCGGGGAAACGGGCAGGAGAGCGCGCAGCTCAGAGGCGGCAACTCTTAGGAGCCGCAAGTTAGCCGCATGGCAGGAGTGGAGGGCGCCGAGGAAGGCGGAGAGGCTGGGGCTGGAACCCACGCGAGGCTTGCGGCGGCGAGGTTTGCGCCAGTTCTCCCAGCGTGCCAGCCAGTCGAGGCGAGCTGGAGAGAGAGACCCGGCATGGAGTGCGGGATGGGGGGGAGGGCGAGGCGGGGGAGACGTAAAAAAGCCTAAGCCCCGGGCTCGCTAGAACGCCCCCCTCCTCTTCCAAGCGTGTTTGTGTTTCTGGCGGCGGCGCGTCCAATCGCAGCCCGGCGCGGGCTTGGACGACCCGTGGCGGCACCCGCAGCGCCCCCTCCCCGCTGAGCTGGGGATGGAGTTGGCCCCGGGGGACCGGCGGCCCCGCGCCCCTGCTGGGGTCCCTGGTTAGGCTGCGGGTACTCAATGCAGCCGGCCAGGGATTAGAGAAATCTCTGTCTTCTCTGTACTTTTCCCAGGCTCCCCCACCCGAACCTCAGTCCTCTCTCTCTCCAACTTTGCTACACGTATGTGCTGCTCTCTCTGGTTTCTCGGGTTTTACTTTTCTGAAAAGTCATTTCAAGTGAATATAAACGGAATAAGTTAAATTTTAAAAAAATGAACAGATGAATAATCAAGCCAGACGTCTATACAGAAAAGAAGGATGTGCCTGGAAAGCATGTTTAAAGTGATTTCTAATGATGATGGCTTTAGAGACAAAATTTAATCCGAGAGTTCTTTTTATTGCTCTCGCTGAAATTGATAAATTTCCGATTTAGCCAATTCAGTTTTTCTTTATGCAGAAATTCTTTAGTCAGATTTTAATATGTTGCCTTTGATTTTTTTCTTTCTTTAAACTGTTTGGTATTGCGCAAAACGAAATGTTGTTTATTAATATTCACTGTCGACTGATCGGTAATTGGCAATTGGGAATGCACAACTTGTCTTCTTTATCACTTTTGCACGTACATACTGAAAATAATAAGGCATGAGTGTTAAAGGGGAGGGGAATGAAGTTCAAATCTGTCTCTCTCTCTCTCTCTCTCACACACACACACACACACACACACACACACACACACACGTTTAACCTTGAAATTGCTTTCAGGTCCTTCTTTCAGTCTGTAAAAGGAAGGGCTGGGACTCTCCTGTTCTTATAATTCTCTGATGCAAATGGGTGAAAAGCACTCATGGAGCTATAACTACAAAATAATGTTAGTAAGTGTGTGCCACAGGTTACAGTAAATGGATTTATATTGTTCTTAAATTGTTTCGAGACAGTTTGATACTCTCTTATAACCTAAAGATTTATTTAAACTTTATTAGGTAGGGATCTTTATTTTTGAAATGGAATATCAGGACTTTGTTAGTGTATTTACACTGGTAGAGTAAGTGATCTTATTTTAAACTGCTAGGCAGTTTATGATAAATTATTTCCTGTGTAAGGACACTATGGTAAATTTACTATAAATACTAGGCATAGCATCCCAGTAGCTAAGCATTCATTAGTTGAATCATTTTGACCTGATTCATAGGACAATTGGTACAACCAGGACTATTTTTATCATGAATCAAGACAAACTAAACTCTGCAGGCTTTGTTTTTTTGTTTTTATGTATATTGATTTGAATGGTTTTTAGATAAGATTGACTATTTTGAAATAATTTCACTGTCAAAAAATATTAAATATCTACTGTATCTTTGAAACAAAGTAACACACTTTAATAAGGCCCTTTCTAATTGTCCTCCACAGTCCTCCACAGTCTAGCTAGGTCCATGTAAGACAACTTGAAATGCAGTGCTGTTCTTTCATATTTACTGTATGAGCAAACAGTTGTCTGGGAGTCCAAATGAGTAATTTATCTCTATACTACTTGCAGACTCTAATTGCTTAAGTGGAGTAATGCAGGTCTCTCTCATGCCCCTCTTATGTTTGATTTTGGTGTTCAATATTATTAGGTAAATGCATTCTGAATAAAACTTCCCTGGTATTTGCTTATGCTGTTCCTGGCCTGTTGCTACTCTCACCTGTGTTTCTACAACAAGCAGAGTTAATTTTACTTGTATATTCATTTTTCTGAATTTGTCTGAGATATTTTTGCTTTCATTTAAAATTAATATCCTAAGGTTTTTTTTCCCCCCTTCTTTGCTAGACCATCTCATACAGCTCATTAACAGGTGAATGAAACCAGTTTTTTTCTTGTCACTTATTAACAGCTCTGGTAAGAGGTGTGGGAAATGTAAAAACTGCATTCAAGGTTACTATTTTCAATGCTGAAGGATAATATGACAAGAATTTCAATTTACAATCTTTAAGAAATGTTTATGAACTATTTCAACTAACAAGAGCCTACCCATCAAATAATCCAAGCAATAAAGATTTGCATTTTCCCCACCCACCCTCTGAAGGAGTTGCTAAAATAGTAAAGGAGAGGAGAGCACATTAGACTGATTTTACTAAGCACCAATTGCTATACTAAGTGATAAATGGGGCTTAATAGTCAAAATATACAGGTAGGTCTCTGACACAGCGTTCTTCTGAATGATCTCTGCATTAAGTAGAGGAGGAATTGGTATGGAGTTGAAGAGCCCAGGAATACTCATTGCCATCCTTATAAGCTAAGCCAGCCTCTTGAGAGGTAATTTTAAATGGTTAACACTATGATTTCCCTGATTGTTCAGTCCTCTGTCAGTTCTTTCTTTTTCCCCTTTCCATGGTTCTTTCAAAATCTGGAGGGGAGGGAGTCATCTTCTTAGGTAAAGATCTCTCTAAGGTAAGGGGAATTTGGGAATCATTCCTGACGCTGTAATTTCAAATATTACTTGACCCCCATATCAGGCATAGAGGAGATGGGTAAATTGAGGAAATTTCCGAATGGCTGAGCTCAGTCTGAATGAAGATCAGAGGCAAGTATTAAATTGTAACTTACTTAAACCTTCCTACCTTGCTTTTCTGTATTCTGCAGCTCAGATTCATGTAAGCCCAATTCTAATTGCCTGTACATACTTGGGCCTGCTCCTGTATTCCTTAATTTGGAGAGTGGCATCAACACTCACTCCCAGCTGGTAAGATGACCAGACTTCTGGTTTGCATGGATGGGCATTGCTATTGAGAAGTCCATTTCTATTCTGACTCCAGATCCTTTGGTCAGCCTGCTTCATCACTCTGAAGATTTGGTCTCTTCTCTCTCTCCAGTGTGTTCATTTTATTCATTCATCCCGATGGATGCTCAATGGGCACTTCAAACGGACTCAGTTTTGAATCCTTTGATTTTGAGAAATGCTAATGATTTATTCCTTCAATAATTCTCTGCCTTCTGTTTTTCTGGGTAGTTCCTCTCTGGAACTCCTTTATGTTGAATTTTTGACTGCCAGGATGGAATTGCCAAATTTTCTTTCTCTTCTATTTTCCATCTCTATTACCCTGTCCTTGTGCTCTAAGTTTTGGGAGATTTCATTGGCTTTCTTTTCTGAACCTTCTATCAAATCACTACAATTTCAGCTATTAGAGTTCAAAGACATACATACTTTTTTTTGTTTGGGTTACTTATTTTTTGGATACAGTCTATGCTTATTTATCTGACCATATTAATTACATATTTTTCTTCCCATCCTGCTTCTACGTTGTATCTTTTTTCTCTGAATAACTTGGTTTCATTTTGTTGTTCTTCTTCTTGTTAAAGTTTCTCAGGTGTTTGCTCCTCTAAATAATGAAGTATAAATACTCACCATGAAGATATGGAGTTGAAGCCCCAAGTATATTAACAAGGCTTCTAATCAGGGGCTGCATTGCAAGGTGACTCAGAGTATTTTGAATTGGAGCACCCCCAAATATCAAGAAGGACTATCTAATCTTTTGTTAGGGATATGGGGCAATAACTCAAGTCGACCTGCTTTTATTTTCTAATCTGTAGCTGCTCATGGTTCTGGCCTCTTATAGTTCTTTCTGGTGCCTTAAGTCTGGAGCTTTTCTAGTTTGATATCTTCAGGGGAAAATTATTTTACTTGCAAGTTTGGGAAAAGGTCACCACCTGACCAAAGGAATTGTATGGATGGAGACTTGAGCCTCTAGACACATTCAGAGTGACACTCCCTGCATTTTTACCCTTTCCCTCGACTACCATCCTCTGTGGAGTCAGTATGAGGTACCTCCATTTCTGAGTTTTTCTGAGACTCTGCTCTCATTGCTTCTGGTTTGGAAGTTTCTACTCCCTCTGCTCAGTCACTACTCCTTCACTGCTTCTATCTTAAAAATCATTTGGCAGCTTCTGTCCATACGTCATCTCCCGTGTCCTTTCCTTTTCCTTCTGTTCTTTTGAGTTGATAGCTTTATATTGCTCTATTGTCATCTCAGTGTCTTTTCAGGACAGGCAGGAACACACATACATTTTCAATCCATCATGTTTAACTGTTTAAAAAGGCACTTCTGATCCAGTGCTTTCCCCTTGTGCTTTCGCTACATCTAATACCTTGAATGTGGCCTGCAGAACCCAAGGGGCTCTGGCCTCTGCCTAGTTTCTTTCTTTCTTTTTTTTTTTTAAAGTAATGTCATTTTATTTATTTATTTTTTTAAAGATTTTATTTATTTATTTGTCAGAGAGAGTGAGCACAGGCAGACAGAGTGGCAGGCAGAGGCAGAGAGAGAAGCAGGCTCCCTGCCAAGCAAGGATCCCGATGTGGGACTCGATCCCAGGACGCCGGGATCATGACCTGAGCCGAAGGCAGCCGCTTAACCAACTGAGCCACCCAGGCGTCCCTGCCTAGTTTCTTTGTTCTTTTCTGAATTCCTTGACTTGTGTTCTCTTTTCATTCTCTATTTCTCCTTTGTAGCACATAACATAATTTACATTAAATAATTAATTTGATATAAACCAGTAGGTAGAGAACCTTTCCTCCCTTATCACTGCTTGTTTCCCTGAGCCTTCACTGTGCCGGCAGTAATAGTCACTTGATAATATTTTCTGAATAAATACATTAGTGTACATCTTTTGTTAATCCTCGTTCCCTCTAGTAATCAGAAATAAAAGCCTTTATGTACTTGTTTAAGAAATGCCAGGCTATAATAGAAACTGATAAACTTTTCTATTCTCAGGGAAGTTGAGAGAAGAGGGATGAGAAGGAAGAGTGAGTGATAGTAGTAAAATATGTTCTTTGAGAAGGAAGAAGATGGCTATTTATATCTTTGGAACAGACAGTAACTTTTGAATACCTGCTTTGTACCAAGTCTGTTATGTATATTCTATATGTGGCTTAATAATAATAATAATCATGATAGTTTCTGTTTGATGTATAAGCTGTATGAAACTAAATACTTTGTGAGCTAATTGTTAGAGTAACTCTTACATTAACTCATATAGAACAGTGATAGGTATAGTACTAACCTTTGTACATATATATATATATATATTTAAAGATTTTATTTATTTATTTGACAGAGATCACAAGTAGGCAGAGAGGCAGGCAGAGAGAGAGAGGGAGACAGGCTCCCCGCTGAGCAGAGAGCCCCACGCGGGGCTCGATCCCAGGACCCTGGGATCATGACCTGAGCCGAAGGCAGAGGCTTTAACCCACTGAGCCACCCAGGTGCCCCCTTTCACATATATTGACTTAATTGATTCTTTTCTTTTTTCTTTTTAGAGTGGGGTGGAAGGGCAGAGGGAGAGGGAGAGAGAGAATCTCAAGTAGGCTCCATGCCCAGAGAGGAGCTGAATGTGAGGTTTGATCTCATGACCCCAAGAGCATGACCTGAGCTGAAATCAAGAGTCAGATGCTTAGCTGACTGAGCCACCCAGGTGCCCCTATACTTACTTAATTTTTACAACAAGCTTGTGATATAGGGCCTATGTTCTCATTTTACAGGTATGGAAACTGAGCCACAGAAAGGTTAAGGAGTGTTTCTTAAGCTACATAACCATTGGTAGTAGAGCCTGGATTCAGACTAAATAAGGTTGCAGAATTTAGGTCTTAACTATTGTAATATGCCGCTTCTTATCTATCCTTATGCCATGCTTATAGGATGCGCAGGATGATATTAAAGGGTTATTCAGCCAGACAGCTATAATTGGTAAAAACGTATAATAATAAAATTCTGACCTTTATCTTCTACACATTAGCAATTAGTCCCTGCCCCAATGGTTATGCCATTTAAGAACTTAGAATGCATTTTTGTCATATTCTCTTCTCTAATATAATTAAGGAAATGTGTATGCATAGATGTTCTGTCATTGTTTATCTTCTAGAAAGGTGCAGTTTTTGCCCGACTGTAATGACAGTGTCTCTAGTCTATCTGAGTAACTTTAATTATTTTAAATGGCTATAAATTATTCAATGTGATGATACACCATAATTTGTTTAACTATTTACTCATTGATAGGAACTCACTTTACTTTTATTTATTTACCATTGTGGATCTCTTTATAGAGTAGTAGTATATGGTGTAGTGTATAGTGCATGTTGCAGTAAACCTCCTTGTAATATTTACTTACACACTAAGAATTTTATTTATTTCATCTAGATTCCCAAGGAAGAGAATTCTGATATATGAAATCACATTTAGAATCATATTTCTACCAGGAATATACACGGTATGATTTTTTTTTACCTCTTGCTTAACAAAAGTAGATGTTACAAATTCTTGCCACTATTTTGTGTGAATTTTTTTCAGATTTCTCTAAAAGACATGAATTAAATGGTCATATTTATACATCTTTGTAAATTTTTATCTATGTTATAATTTTATCTCTCTATATACATGAAGTTAAAATTAAAGTTTAAACATTTATTTTCAATTAAAAAAAAACAAGAATCTGAGGATAGTCATTACTTATCTTTTAAATTAGTAACTTCAAACCATAGCATGTATCAAAATCACCTGGAAGTCTTGCTAAACCACAAACTGTTGGACACCACTCCCGGAGTTCTGATTCAGTCGGTCTAAGGTGGGGGTCTGAGGATTTGCATTTCCAAGTTCCCAGGTGACAATGCTGTTTGTCCAGGGATGACACATTGAAAATAATTTTTCTGTGGTTCCTTTTTAAAATCAAGAAGTAGGGGCGCCTGGGTGGCTCAGTCAGTTAAGGTTAAGCATCTGTCTTGGGCTCAAGATATGATCCAGGGATTCTGGAATTGAGTCCCGCATGAGGCATGAGGGTCCCTGCTCAGCAGGGAACCTGCTTCTACCTCTCCTTCTGCTGTTCCCCCTGCTTGTTATCTCTCTTTATCTCTCTCTTATGCTCATTTAAAAAAAAAAAATCTTTAAAAACAATCAAAATAAAGCCAAGAAGTATTCCTAAGAATTTACGCCAGAAGTAAGTTCCCCAATAATCATACCCGGTCAGTTCAAAATAACAAAAGACCGAAGGTGTTATTAGGTAGGAAACCTTATTAGTTTTGGTTTGAATTCCATCGCTTGCCAACTGTGTCTGAGCTTACTCAAACTCTTTGAACTTAGTTCCTCTTTTATAAACTTTAGAATAATACTGTTTTTTACTTTCTTTTAAAGGATTGTCCTAAGGCTCATAGTGGCAACAAATGTTTAAAAAAAAAAAAAAGCTATCAAATACCATGCAAATGCGTTATCATCATCATTCTTTGGATTAGGATTACTTGATATGTAAACCATACAAGTTATGATTTATCGCTCCTTGTCAAATCTTTTCTCAAACTGACATCTCATTCATAAATAAACAATGTAGAACCACAGAGGTCTTAAAAAAAGTAACAGTACATGTTTCTCAAGAGATAAGTTATATATTACCTGACAAGCGCACCCTTCCCTAAAATTCCTCTTTAGACAGTGCTCTCCTCCACTTCCACTCATCTAGGAGGTCCCAGTCATTCCACATCATATAGAATATTCTATCCTCTCTGTAGCAATAGCCCCTCTCTGAAATTATCTTGTTTATGTGTTCACAATGTATCTTCCCCATACTAAAGTCCACACTCCATGAGAGCTAGAGCTCTTTGAGTTTTTTCACTCACTATCTCCCCAGAACTGAGAAGAATGATGGCCAGAGTAGCAGTGAAACAATGTAGCTTTTTAGAGACCAAATGAAACTGTACCACAGTTTGTAAGTAGGCCTTATCTGGGACTGACAAGTTTGAAATAGTCTTTTAGAATGTGCTATGCCAATTCTTAAGCATCAGAAACTTGAAACTGGTTATTTTGGAAAGTTCCAGAGGAAGGATATAGGGATCAAGTGTTTTGTAAATCACCATGATTACAATTTATGCATTCATTAAACAAATATTCATGTAATTTCTATATGATAAAATTAACAGTTTAAGTTTTTAGCAACTTTTAAATTTCAAGACATATTCTTGGAAGAAAGCTTGCCTAGGAAAAAAGCAATTCTAGTTTGGTACACTAGAACCAATTCTCCTAATATCAAGTACACTTTTCCCAGCAGAAGAAATGATAAAGTTTTTGTGTCTACTCTTGGGAGAGGAAGTAGGTTAAATGGTGAAAAATCTAGGAAGATAACTTTGAGTGAATATTAGAAATAACTTTCTGATGACAATTATTACTCTCATAATATTTCACTTTTAATTTGTTGAATAAATTTTCTGCAGAAGCATTTGTAGGGGTGCCTGGGTGGCTCAGTGGGTTAAGCCTCTGCCTTTGGCTCAGGTCATGATCTTGGGGTCCTGGGATCGAGCCCTGCATTGGGCTCTCTGCTCAGCAGGGAGCCTGCTTCCCCTTCTCTCTCTGCCTGCCTCTCTGCCTCTCTCTCTCTCTTTCTCTCTGTCAAATAAATAAATAAAATCTTAAAAAAAAAAAAGAAGAAGAAGAAGCATTTGTAACATTCTTCGCTCTAAACATTAAAGAGTTAGTGCTAGAATATAGAATGTAGTTATAAAATAAGGAGCATACTGTTTTTCTGAATAGTCGTTTTTACAGGATTATCACTAATTATCAGCATGTTACATTTACTCAGTATTTTGGGATTGCTTCTTTTTGGACTGACTTCAGAATCAATTCTCTTGCTCTCAAGAATACCTGAGAACTTCAGGGTCATACCATTTTTTAAAACCTAAATTGTAGTAGTGTAATTTGATTGAATGTTTTTTTTATCAGTGTTGAACACTGGCTGCTTAATGTCAACTTAAAAAAATTAGATATAAGATTCTTCCATGGTAAAAGCATTGAACAAGCTAAGACCACTTAAAAGAGGACTTACTCAAGCTGATTAAAAAACAAAAACAAAAACGTGGGACGTCTGGGTGCCTCAGTCTGTCGCTAAGCATCTGTTTTTGTCTCAGGTCGTGATCACATTGTCCTGGGATTGAGCCCTGCATTGGGCTCCCTGCTTGGCGGGAAACCTGTTTCTCCCTCTCCCACTCCCCTGCTTGTGTTCCCTCTCTCACTGTGTCTCTCTCTGTCAAATAAATAAACAAAATCTTTAAAAAAAAACCAAAAACAAAACATGACTCTGGCTAACACCATACTTAACAGTGAAAGACTGAGAGCTTTCCTCCTAAGATCAGGAAGTAATAAGGATGTCCACTCTTGCCATTTTTATTCAAGATTGGTTCTAGCCAGGGAAATTAGACGAGAAAAGGAAATAAAAGCCATCCAGATTGAAAAGAGAGAAATAAAACTATATTTACAGAGGACATGATCTTCTATTTAGGAAATCCTAAGGAATCTGTATCAAAACTATCACAGGTAATAAGTGAGTTCTGCAAGGTTACAGGATATAAGACCAATATTTTAGAAGACTGTGTTACTATACACTAGCAATGAATGCTCCAAAATGAAATTAAAGATGGTTTCATTTATAATAGTATCAAAACAATAAAATATGTAAGAATGAAGTTAACATAAGAAGCACAAAACTCGAAGCTTGAAAACTGAAAAACATTGCTGAGAGAACCTAAAGAAGACTTCAATAAATAAAAAGTATCCTGCGTATATGAGTCAATAAATTGACCCACAGCTGTTTTTTTTTTTTTTGCAAAAATTGATGGAATGATCTTAAAATTCATATGGAAATATAATACACTCAGAATTACCAAAGCAATCTTGAAAAGGATGAAAGTTGGGGGAATTCACACTTCCCATTTTCAAACCTACTGAAAGCTCTATAGCAATTCAGACAATGAAGTACCTCATTGTATTGATTCCATTGTATTAATAAATGGAATAGAATTGAGAACTCCAATGGGGAAAGAATAATCTCATCAACAAATGGGCTCTGGGACAACTGGTATCCACAAATGAAAGGATGAAGTTAGACCTTTTTTAACACATCATACACAATAATTGAATCATAGTGGATCACAGGACTAAATGTAGGAGCTACCATTATAAACCTTTTAGAAGAAAACATAGGAGTATATTTTTATGACCTTAAGTTAGACAATGATTTCTTAGATATGACACCAAAAGCTCAATCAACAACAACAAAAAACAAATTGAACTTAATGAGAATTAAAACTTGTGCTTCAAAGGAAATTATCAAGCTAGTGAAAAGGCAATCTACATGTTTGGAGAAAATATTGCAAAACATAGATAATAAGGGATTTTTATCTAGAAAATATAATGAACTCTTTTTTTATTACGTTCAATTAGCAAACATATAGTACATCATTAGTATTTGATGTAGTGCTCAACGATTCATTAGTTGCATATAACACCTAGTACTCATCAACAGATGAATGGATAAAGAAGATGTGCTTCATATACACAATGGAATATTACTCAGCCATCAGAAAGGATGAATACCTACCATTTGCATCAACATGTATGGAACTGGAGGGTAGTATGCTAAGTGAAATAAGTCAAGCAGAGAAAGACAGTTATCATCTGGTTTTACTCACATATGGAATATAAGGAATAATATAGAGGGAAAACTGAATGGGAAGAAATCAGAGAGGGAGACAAACCATGAGAAATGAGGCTCTGGAAAACTGGGTGATGGGTATATATTGAACTTTTATAGGTCAACAATAAAATGATAGAAAAAGTATTTGGATAGATACTCCTCCAAAGAAAATACTCAAATCATCAACAAGCTTATGAAAAGATGCTCAACATCATTAGCCACTAGGGAAATACAAATTAAAATCATAATAATATACCACCTCAAAGTAAGTAAGATAATTATTACTAAAAAGACAAACATGTCTTTAGAGAGAATGGACTAATTAGAATGCTCCTACATTTCTGGTAGGAATATAATTGGTGTAGCCACTTGGAAAACAGTGTGGAACTTCCTATCAGGTATCTACTATTTAGTATTCACTACTTAGTATCTACTCAAAAAAATTGGAAATATGTTCATATAAAAACATGTACACTGCTGTTCAAGCAGCATTATTTCTAATAACTAGAAAATGGTAATGTCCATTAGTTGATAAATGTGGTATATCTATACAATAGCATATTACTTGGCAATTAAAAGGAATGCATTATTGATACATTCCACAGCATGGATGAACCATAAAAAGATTGTTTTAAGAAGCCAGTCACAAAAGAAGACATATTATGTGATAGCCATTCATATGAAAATCCAGAATACAAAATACATAGAGACAGAAAGTAAATTAGTGGCTTCTAGGGTCTGGGTGGGTGGAGAGAACTAGAGAATGGAGAGTGGCTGCTAATAGAGATGGGGTTTCTCCATTTTTGTTTGAAAATGTTCCCAGATTATATAGTGATAGTGTTTGCACAACTCTATGAATATACTATGACCCACTGAGTTATATACTTTAAAGTGTCACTATTCTGATATAGGAAGTAGATCTCACCAAAGCTGTTGTATTTTGTAAAATGCTGATTTGTCACCATGGAGCACAGTTAATTTTGAATGCCTTAGATATTTATAATTAATTATAAAATTAAAATTACTTTTAGAGAATTTTGAATTTTAACAATTGAGACCATAACATACAGGACAAAAATATACTGAAAAGGCACCATAAAAATTGAGAAAAATAATAAATTAAAAAAAAAAAAGGAGGCACCTGGGTGGCTCAGTTCATTGAGCATCTGCCTTCAGCTCAGGTCAGGATCCCAGGGTTCTGGGATTGAGCCCCACATTGGACTCCCTGCTCAGCGGGGAGTTTGGTTCTCCCTCTCCACTTCCCCTACTTGTGTGCTCTCTCTCTCTCTCTGTCAAATAAATAAAAAAAAATTTTGAGAAAAATGTGTGTGGCATACATGCAATAAAAAGGCTGATGACAATAATAATAGTATCTTAATAATAAAACATCTCTTATAAATCAATTAAAACAAAAGCTCAATTTTTATGAAGTAAGAAACATGAATTTAAGAACCTGTAATGTGACAAAATAACATGTAAAAATAACTTTATTAATAGTCAAATAACTATAAAGTTTATCAATATGACAATCTTTTTTTTTTTTAAAGATTTTATTTATTTATTAGAGAGAGAGAGAGAGAGCGAGCACAGGCAGACAGAGAGGCAGGCAGAGGCAGAGGGAGAAGCAGGCTCCCTGCCGAGCAAGGAGCCCAATGTGGGACTCGATCCCAGGATGCTGGGATCATGACCTGAGCTGAAGGCAGCCGCTTAACCAACTGAGCCACCCAGGCGTCCCAATATGACAATCTTTTTACAAATGATAAGATTCTGTATAGGCCAGACTTAGGGTGAAATTGGGTAATTGTATATACTGCTGGTAAAACAAATTGATACCATATTTCCTCTAAATTATTTAACAGCATTATAATTTTACGTACTTTACTTAGAAATTCCCTAACAGTGTATCCTAAGGAAGCTATCATAAATGAGTTCATTGATTTAGCCACAAAAATATTTATTGAAACATTGTAATATTAGAACACATTATATTGTTGTAACAATCTACATTTCCAAAATGGATTCATTACATCACTTGTGTATATCTATAAAATTGAACACTGTTCAGCTGTTCAATAAAAAATAATCAGATTGTGGAGAAGTAGGTACAAACTTACTGATTTATAAATAGTAAGAAATAGTAATAAAAAGGTAACAAAATGCTCACAGTGGGTTATGTCAGATATTGGGCTTGGCCAGGTAGCTGCGATGGCTTCCAACCTCTTCCCAGAGGCTTTCCTATACTGTAGAGACTAGAAAATTAGAAATTCCATTTCTAAACTCCATTACAGCTTGGTTCTGTATCTGATTAACGTCCATGAACACCATGTCATTGAAGGAGATTTCCAAGTTGCAGGTGAAGCCAAAGTTACTACTCTTGCCA
>ML112197.1:0-14143 GCA_003697995.1 Taxidea taxus jeffersonii | reverse complement strand
ACATTTTTTTCTCCTTTAGCTTCATATGTGATCCGAGCCTTAGTTGTCACCTCAAAAAAATGGGATCAATAAGCCCTGCTGTTTTGCCAACGTTCAAGAAGCCCTACAAAATCATACTTAATAAAGGGACTTGGACACTGTCAAAGGCGCGACAGGTCGCAGCCCCACGTTAACCCCTCCTGGGAACCTTCCTGCTCCCGGAATCCAAGGCAGCCCCATTTGCAAGGCGGTTCTTCACTTCTTAGCTGGGATTCTCGGTCCGGCCCCTTACCCAAGCTCGCGACCCGCGACCCGCGAGGTGAGAGAGGGCAGCGCGAGTCCCGCGGGCAGCGCTGTTTGGTAAGCGGGCTGGGCGCAGCCGCCCGCGCTCGCCTCGCCACCCCGGAAGGGAGCCCGCAGAGGCGGGAGAGCGGCGGAGTGGAGGTGCGGGAGCCGGGGAGCAAGTAGGGACGGCGCGGCGGGCAAACAGCAGACTAGGGAAATGGAAGAAGCCGGGCAGGTGGAGACGAGGACGCCTAACCCGAACAGCCCACGCTCGAAGTCTCCAGGAGCTGCGCGGAAAGAAGGAGCAAGGTAGGAAGGCGCCGCGTCCCATAGACGCCTGGCGCCGCGCGGGGTCCCGGCTGGGCGCGCGGAAGCGAGAGGAGCCTCCCCGGTTACCTGTGGTGCTTCCGCCCTGGCTGCCCCTGTCCCGGGGGAAGATACCCGAGCACTTCTCCCACTCCACCTGGCCCGCGAAGCACAGCTCGGTGACGATGTGCAGCGCCTTCTGGCACAGGCTGCTCACTCCGTCCTCCTTGTGGAAACTCATTGTTTGGCCTCTTACTCCCCACTCGGCCGTCCCGTTCCCCTTCTCGTTACCTCTAGGCTGGCCCCTCGGGCGCCCTAAGCCATCGCCCGCCCGCGGGGAAACGGGCAGGAGAGCGCGCTGCTCAGAGGCGGCAACTCTTAGGAGCCGCAAGTTAGCCGCATGGCAGGAGTGGAGGGCGCCGAGGAAGGCGGAGAGGCTGGGGCTGGAACCCACGCGAGGCTTGCGGCGGCGAGGTTTGCGCCAGTTCTCCCAGCGTGCCAGCCAGTCGAGGCGAGCTGGAGAGAGAGACCCGGCATGGAGTGCGGGATGGGGGGGAGGGCGAGGCGGGGGAGACGTAAAAAAGCCTAAGCCCCGGGCTCGCTAGAACGCCCCCCTCCTCTTCCAAGCGTGTTTGTGTTTCTGGCGGCGGCGCGTCCAATCGCAGCCCGGCGCGGGCTTGGACGACCCGTGGCGGCACCCGCAGCGCCCCCTCCCCGCTGAGCTGGGGATGGAGTTGGCCCCGGGGGACCGGCGGCCCCGCGCCCCTGCTGGGGTCCCTGGTTAGGCTGCGGGTACTCAATGCAGCCGGCCAGGGATTAGAGAAATCTCTGTCTTCTCTGTACTTTTCCCAGGCTCCCCCACCCGAACCTCAGTCCTCTCTCTCTCCAACTTTGCTACACGTATGTGCTGCTCTCTCTGGTTTCTCGGGTTTTACTTTTCTGAAAAGTCATTTCAAGTGAATATAAACGGAATAAGTTAAATTTTAAAAAAATGAACAGATGAATAATCAAGCCAGACGTCTATACAGAAAAGAAGGATGTGCCTGGAAAGCATGTTTAAAGTGATTTCTAATGATGATGGCTTTAGAGACAAAATTTAATCCGAGAGTTCTTTTTATTGCTCTCGCTGAAATTGATAAATTTCCGATTTAGCCAATTCAGTTTTTCTTTATGCAGAAATTCTTTAGTCAGATTTTAATATGTTGCCTTTGATTTTTTTCTTTCTTTAAACTGTTTGGTATTGCGCAAAACGAAATGTTGTTTATTAATATTCACTGTCGACTGATCGGTAATTGGCAATTGGGAATGCACAACTTGTCTTCTTTATCACTTTTGCACGTACATACTGAAAATAATAAGGCATGAGTGTTAAAGGGGAGGGGAATGAAGTTCAAATCTGTCTCTCTCTCTCTCTCTCTCACACACACACACACACACACACACACACACACACACACGTTTAACCTTGAAATTGCTTTCAGGTCCTTCTTTCAGTCTGTAAAAGGAAGGGCTGGGACTCTCCTGTTCTTATAATTCTCTGATGCAAATGGGTGAAAAGCACTCATGGAGCTATAACTACAAAATAATGTTAGTAAGTGTGTGCCACAGGTTACAGTAAATGGATTTATATTGTTCTTAAATTGTTTCGAGACAGTTTGATACTCTCTTATAACCTAAAGATTTATTTAAACTTTATTAGGTAGGGATCTTTATTTTTGAAATGGAATATCAGGACTTTGTTAGTGTATTTACACTGGTAGAGTAAGTAATCTTATTTTAAACTGCTAGGCAGTTTATGATAAATTATTTCCTGTGTAAGGACACTATGGTAAATTTACTATAAATACTAGGCATAGCATCCCAGTAGCTAAGCATTCATTAGTTGAATCATTTTGACCTGATTCATAGGACAATTGGTACAACCAGGACTATTTTTATCATGAATCAAGACAAACTAAACTCTGCAGGCTTTGTTTTTTTGTTTTTATGTATATTGATTTGAATGGTTTTTAGATAAGATTGACTATTTTGAAATAATTTCACTGTCAAAAAATATTAAATATCTACTGTATCTTTGAAACAAAGTAACACACTTTAATAAGGCCCTTTCTAATTGTCCTCCACAGTCCTCCACAGTCTAGCTAGGTCCATGTAAGACAACTTGAAATGCAGTGCTGTTCTTTCATATTTACTGTATGAGCAAACAGTTGTTTGGGAGTCCAAATGAGTAATTTATCTCTATACTACTTGCAGACTCTAATTGCTTAAGTGGAGTAATGCAGGTCTCTCTCATGCCCCTCTTATGTTTGATTTTGGTGTTCAATATTATTAGGTAAATGCATTCTGAATAAAACTTCCCTGGTATTTGCTTATGCTGTTCCTGGCCTGTTGCTACTCTCACCTGTGTTTCTACAACAAGCAGAGTTAATTTCACTTGTATATTCATTTTTCTGAATTTGTCTGAAATATTTTTGCTTTCATTTAAAATTAATATCCTAAGGGTTTTTTTCCCCCCTTCTTTGCTAGACCATCTCATACAGCTCATTAACAGGTGAATGAAACCAGTTTTTTTCTTGTCACTTATTAACAGCTCTGGTAAGAGGTGTGGGAAATGTAAAAACTGCATTCAAGGTTACTATTTTCAATGCTGAAGGATAATATGACAAGAATTTCAATTTACAATCTTTAAGAAATGTTTATGAACTATTTCAACTAACAAGAGCCTACCCATCAAATAATCCAAGCAATAAAGATTTGCATTTTCCCCACCCACCCTCTGAAGGAGTTGCTAAAATAGTAAAGGAGAGGAGAGCACATTAGACTGATTTTACTAAGCACCAATTGCTATACTAAGTGATAAATGGGGCTTAATAGTCAAAATATACAGGTAGGTCTCTGACACAGCGTTCTTCTGAATGATCTCTGCATTAAGTAGAGGAGGAATTGGTATGGAGTTGAAGAGCCCAGGAGTACTCATTGCCATCCTTATAAGCTAAGCCAGCCTCTTGAGAGGTAATTTTAAATGGTTAACACTATGATTTCCCTGATTGTTCAGTCCTCTGTCAGTTCTTTCTTTTTCCCCTTTCCATGGTTCTTTCAAAATCTGGAGGGGAGGGAGTCATCTTCTTAGGTAAAGATCTCTCTAAGGTAAGGGGAATTTGGGAATCATTCCTGAGGCTGTAATTTCAAATATTACTTGACCCCCATATCAGGCATGGAGGAGATGGGTAAATTGAGGAAACTTCCGAATGGCTGAGCTCAGTCTGAATGAAGATCAGAGGCAAGTATTAAATTGTAACTTACTTAAACCTTCCTACCTTGCTTTTCCGTATTCTGCAGCTCAGATTCATGTAAGCCCAATTCTAATTGCCTGTACATACTTGGGCCTGCTCCTGTATTCCTTAATTTGGAGAGTGGCATCAACACTCACTCCCAGCTGGTAAGATGACCAGACTTCTGGTTTGCATGGATGGGCATTGCTATTGAGAAGTCCATTTCTATTCTGACTCCAAATCCTTTGGTCAGCCTGCTTCATCACTCTGAAGATTTGGTCTCTTCTCTCTCTCCAGTGTGTTCATTTTATTCATTCATCCCGATGGATGCTCAATGGGCACTTCAAACGGACTCAGTTTTGAATCCTTTGATTTTGAGAAATGCTAATGATTTATTCCTTCAATAATTCTCTGCCTTCTGTTTTTCTGGGTAGTTCCTCTCTGGAACTCCTTTATGTTGAATTTTTGACTGCCAGGATGGATTGCCAAATTTTCTTTCTCTTCTATTTTCCATCTCTATTACCCTGTCCTTGTGCTCTAAGTTTTGGGAGATTTCATTGGCTTTCTTTTCTGAACCTTCTATCAAATCACTACAATTTCAGCTATTAGAGTTCAAAGACATACATACTTTTTTTTGTTTGGGTTACTTATTTTTTGGATACAGTCTATGCTTATTTATCTGACCATATTAATTACATATTTTTCTTCCCATCCTGCTTCTACGTTGTATCTTTTTTCTCTGAATAACTTGGTTTCATTTTGTTGTTGTTCTTCTTGTTAAAGTTTCTCAGGTGTTTGCTCCTCTAAATAATGAAGTATAAATACTCACCATGAAGATATGGAGTTGAAGCCCCAAGTATATTAACAAGGCTTCTAATCAGGGGCTGCATTGCAAGGTGACTCAGAGTATTTTGAATTGGAGCACCCCCAAATATCAAGAAGGACTATCTAATCTTTTGTTAGGGATATGGGGCAATAACTCAAGTCGACCTGCTTTTATTTTCTAATCTGTAGCTGCTCATGGTTCTGGCCTCTTATAGTTCTTTCTGGTGCCTTAAGTCTGGAGCTTTTCTAGTTTGATATCTTCAGGGGAAAATTATTTTACTTGCAAGTTTGGGGAAAGGTCACCACCTGACAAAAGGAATTGTATGGATGGAGACTTGAGCCTCTAGACACATTCAGAGTGACACTCCCTGCATTTTTAGCCTTTCCCTCGACTACCATCCTCTGTGGAGTCAGTATGAGGTACCTCCATTTCTGAGTTTTTCTGAGACTCTGGTCTCATTGCTTCTGGTTTGAAAGTTTCTACTCCCTCTGCTCAGTCACTACTCCTTCACTGCTTCTATCTTAAAAATCATTTGGCAGCTTCTGTCCATACGTCATCTCCCGTGTCCTTTCCTTTTCCTTCTGTTCTTTTGAGTTGATAGCTTTATATTGCTCTATTGTCATCTCAGTGTCTTTTCAGGACAGGCAGGAACACACATACGTTTTCAATCCATCATGTTTAACTGTTTAAAAAGGCACTTCTGATCCAGTGCTTTCCCCTTGTGCTTTCGCTACATCTAATACCTTGAATGTGGCCTGCAGAACCCAAGGGGCTCTGGCCTCTGCCTAGTTTCTTTCTTTCTTTTTTTTTTTTAAAGTAATGTCATTTTATTTATTTATTTTTTTAAAGATTTTATTTATTTATTTGTCAGAGAGAGTGAGCACAGGCAGACAGAGTGGCAGGCAGAGGCAGAGAGAGAAGCAGGCTCCCTGCCAAGCAAGGATCCCGATGTGGGACTCGATCCCAGGACGCCGGGATCATGACCTGAGCCGAAGGCAGCCGCTTAACCAACTGAGCCACCCAGGCGTCCCTGCCTAGTTTCTTTGTTCTTTTCTGAATTCCTTGACTTGTGTTCTCTTTTCATTCTCTATTTCTCCTTTGTAGCACATAACATAATTTACATTAAATAATTAATTTGATATAAACCAGTAGGTAGAGAACCTTTCCTCCCTTATCACTGCTTGTTTCCCTGAGCCTTCACTGTGCCGGCAGTAATAGTCACTTGATAATATTTTCTGAATAAATACATTAGTGTACATCTTTTGTTAATCCTCGTTCCCTCTAGTAATCAGAAATAAAAGCCTTTATGTACTTGTTTAAGAAATGCCAGGCTATAATAGAAACTGATAAACTTTTCTATTCTCAGGGAAGTTGAGAGAAGAGGGATGAGAAGGAAGAGTGAGTGATAGTAGTAAAATATGTTCTTTGAGAAGGAAGAAGATGGCTATTTATATCTTTGGAACAGACAGTAACTTTTGAATACCTGCTTTGTACCAAGTCTGTTATGTATATTCTATATGTGGCTTAATAATAATAATAATCATGATAGTTTCTGTTTGATGTATAAGCTGTATGAAACTAAATACTTTGTGAGCTAATTGTTATAGTAACTCTAACATTAACTCATATAGAACAGTGATAGGTATAGTACTAACCTTTGTACATATATATATATATATAAAGATTTTATTTATTTATTTGACAGAGATCACAAGTAGGCAGAGAGGCAGGCAGAGAGAGAGAGGGAGACAGGCTCCCCGCTGAGCAGAGAGCCCCACGCGGGGCTCGATCCCAGGACCCTGGGATCATGACCTGAGCCGAAGGCAGAGGCTTTAACCCACTGAGCCACCCAGGTGCCCCCTTTCACATATATTGACTTAATTGATTCTTTTCTTTTTTCTTTTTAGAGTGGGGTGGAAGGGCAGAGGGAGAGGGAGAGAGAGAATCTCAAGTAGGCTCCATGCCCAGAGAGGAGCTGAATGTGAGGTTTGATCTCATGACCCCAAGAGCATGACCTGAGCTGAAATCAAGAGTCAGATGCTTAGCTGACTGAGCCACCCAGGTGCCCCTATACTTACTTAATTTTTACAACAAGCTTGTGATATAGGGCCTATGTTCTCATTTTACAGGTATGGAAACTGAGCCACAGAAAGGTTAAGGAGTGTTTCTTAAGCTACATAACCATTGGTAGTAGAGCCTGGATTCAGACTAAATAAGGTTGCAGAATTTAGGTCTTAACTATTGTAATATGCCGCTTCTTATCTATCCTTATGCCATGCTTATAGGATGCGCAGGATGATATTAAAGTGTTATTCAGCCAGACAGCTATAATTGGTAAAAACGTATAATAATAAAATTATGACCTTTATCTTCTACACATTAGCAATTAGTCCCTGCCCCAATGGTTATGCCATTTAAGAACTTAGAATGCATTTTTGTCATATTCTCTTCTCTAATATAATTAAGGAAATGTGTATGCATAGATGTTCTGTCATTGTTTATCTTCTAGAAAGGTGCAGTTTTTGCCCGACTGTAATGACAGTGTCTCTAGTCTATCTGAGTAACTTTAATTATTTTAAATGGCTATAAATTATTCAATGTGATGATACACCATAATTTGTTTAACTATTTACTCATTGATAGGAACTCACTTTACTTTTATTTATTTACCATTGTGGATCTCTTTATAGAGTAGTAGTATATGGTGTAGTGTATAGTGCATGTTGCAGTAAACCTCCTTGTAATATTTACTTACACACTAAGAATTTTATTTATTTCATCTAGATTCCCAAAGAAGAGAATTCTGATATATGAAATCACATTTAGAATCATATTTCTACCAGGAATATACACAGTATGATTTTTTTTTTACCTCTTGCTTAACAAAAGTAGATGTTACAAATTCTTGCCACTATTTTGTGTGAATTTTTTTCAGATTTCTCTAAAAGACATGAATTAAATGGTCATATTTATACATCTTTGTAAATTTTTATCTATGTTATAATTTTATCTCTCTATATACATGAAGTTAAAATTAAAGTTTAAACATTTATTTTCAATTAAAAAAAAACAAGAATCTGAGGATAGTCATTACTTATCTTTTAAATTAGTAACTTCAAACCATAGCATGTATCAAAATCACCTGGAAGTCTTGCTAAACCACAAACTGTTGGACACCACTCCCGGAGTTCTGATTCAGTCGGTCTAAGGTGGGGGTCTGAGGATTTGCATTTCCAAGTTCCCAGGTGACAATGCTGTTTGTCCAGGGATGACACATTGAAAATAATTTTTCTGTGGTTCCTTTTTAAAATCAAGAAGTAGGGGCACCTGGGTGGCTCAGTCAGTTAAGGTTAAGCATCTGTCTTGAGCTCAAGATATGATCCAGGGATTCTGGAATTGAGTCCCGCATGAGGCATGAGGGTCCCTGCTCAGCAGGGAACCTGCTTCTACCTCTCCTTCTGCTGTTCCCCCTGCTTGTTATCTCTCTTTATCTCTCTCTTATGCTCATTTAAAAAAAAAAAATCTTTAAAAACAATCAAAATAAAGCCAAGAAGTATTCCTAAGAATTTACGCCAGAAGTAAGTTCCCCAATAATCATACCCGGTCAGTTCAAAATAACAAAAGACCGAAGGTGTTATTAGGTAGGAAACCTTATTAGTTTTGGTTTGAATTCCATCGCTTGCCAACTGTGTCTGAGCTTACTCAAACTCTTTGAACTTAGTTCCTCTTTTATAAACTTTAGAATAATACTGTTTTTTACTTTCTTTTAAAGGATTGTCCTAAGGCTCATAGTGGCAACAAATGTTTAAAAAAAAAAAAAAGCTATCAAATACCATGCAAATGCGTTATCATCATCATTCTTTGGATTAGGATTACTTGATATGTAAACCATACAAGTTATGATTTATCGCTCCTTGTCAAATCTTTTCTCAAACTGACATCTCATTCATAAATAAACAATGTAGAACCACAGAGGTCTTAAAAAAAGTAACAGTACATGTTTCTCAAGAGATAAGTTATATATTACCTGACAAGCGCACACTTCCCTAAAATTCCTCTTTAGACAGTGCTCTCCTCCACTTCCACTCATCTAGGAGGTCCCAGTCATTCCACATCATATAGAATATTCTATCCTCTCTGTAGCAATAGCCCCTCTCTGAAATTATCTTGTTTATGTGTTCACAATGTATCTTCCCCATACTAAAGTCCACACTCCATGAGAGCTAGAGCTCTTTGAGTTTTTTCACTCACTATCTCCCCAGAACTGAGAAGAATGATGGCCAGAGTAGCAGTGAAACAATGTAGCTTTTTAGAGACCAAATGAAACTGTACCACAGTTTGTAAGTAGGCCTTATCTGGGACTGACAAGTTTGAAATAGTCTTTTAGAATGTGCTATGCCAATTCTTAAGCATCAGAAACTTGAAACTGGTTATTTTGGAAAGTTCCAGAGGAAGGATATAGGGATCAAGTGTTTTGTAAATCACCATGATTACAATTTATGCATTCATTAAACAAATATTCCTGTAATTTCTATATGATAAAATTAACAGTTTAAGTTTTTAGCAACTTTTAAATTTCAAGACATATTCTTGGAAGAAAGCTTGCCTAGGAAAAAAGCAATTCTAGTTTGGTACACTAGAACCAATTCTCCTAATATCAAGTACACTTTTCCCAGCAGAAGAAATGATAAAGTTTTTGTGTCTACTCTTGGGAGAGGAAGTAGGTTAAATGGTGAAAAATCTAGGAAGATAACTTTGAATGAATAGTAGAAATAACTTTCTGATGACAATTATTACTCTCATAATAGTTCACTTTTAATTTGTTGAATAAATTTTCTGCAGAAGCATTTGTAGGGGTGCCTGGGTGGCTCAGTGGGTTAAGCCTCTGCCTTTGGCTCAGGTCATGATCTTGGGGTCCTGGGATCGAGCCCTGCATTGGGCTCTCTGCTCAGCAGGGAGCCTGCTTCCCCTTCTCTCTCTGCCTGCCTCTCTGCCTCTCTCTCTCTCTTTCTCTCTGTCAAATAAATAAATAAAATCTTAAAAAAAAAAAAGAAGAAGAAGAAGCATTTGTAACATTCTTCGCTCTAAACATTAAAGAGTTAGTGCTAGAATATAGAATGTAGTTATAAAATAAGGAGCATACTGTTTTTCTGAATAGTCGTTTTTACAGGATTATCACTAATTATCAGCATGTTACATTTACTCAGTATTTTGGGATTGCTTCTTTTTGGACTGACTTCAGAATCAATTCTCTTGCTCTCAGGAATACCAGAGAACTTCAGGGTAATACCCTTTTTTAAAACCTAAATTGTAGTAGTGTAATTTGATTGAATGTTTTTTTTATCAGTGTTGAACACTGGCTGCTTAATGTCAACTTAAAAAAATTAGATCTAAGATTCTTCCATGGTAAAAGCATTGAACAAGCTAAGACCACTTAAAAGAGGACTTACTCAAGCTGATTAAAAAACAAAAACAAAAACGTGGGACGTCTGGGTGCCTCAGTCCGTCGCTAAGCATCTGTTTTTGTCTCAGGTCGTGATCACATTGTCCTGGGATTGAGCCCTGCATTGGGCTCCCTGCTTGGCGGGAAACCTGTTTCTCCCTCTCCCACTCCCCTGCTTGTGTTCCCTCTCTCACTGTGTCTCTCTCTGTCAAATAAATAAACAAAATCTTTAAAAAAAAACCAAAAACAAAACATGACTCTGGCTAACACCATACTTAACAGTGAAAGACTGAGAGCTTTCCTCCTAAGATCAGGAAGTAATAAGGATGTCCACTCTTGCCATTTTTATTCAAGATTGGTTCTAGCCAGGGAAATTAGATGAGAAAAGGAAATAAAAGCCATCCAGATTGAAAAGAGAGAAATAAAACTATATTTACAGAGGACATGATCTTCTATTTAGGAAATCCTAAGGAATCTGTATCAAAACTATCACAGGTAATAAGTGAGTTCTGCAAGGTTACAGGATATAAGACCAATATTTTAGAAGACTGTGTTACTATACACTAGCAATGAATGCTCCAAAATGAAATTAAAGATGGTTTCATTTATAATAGTATCAAAACAATAAAATATGTAAGAATGAAGTTAACATAAGAAGCACAAAACTCGAAGCTTGAAAACTGAAAAACATTGCTGAGAGAACCTAAAGAAGACTTCAATAAATAAAAAGTATCCTGCGTATATGAGTCAATAAATTGACCCACAGCTGTTTTTTTTTTTTTTGCAAAAATTGATGGAATGATCTTAAAATTCATATGGAAATATAATACACTCAGAATTACCAAAGCAATCTTGAAAAGGATGAAAGTTGGGGGAATTCACACTTCCCATTTTCAAACCTACTGAAAGCTCTATAGCAATTCAGACAATGAAGTACCTCATTGTATTGATTCCATTGTATTAATAAATGGAATAGAATTGAGAACTCCAATGGGGAAAGAATAATCTCATCAACAAATGGGCTCTGGGACAACTGGTATCCACAAATGAAAGGATGAAGTTAGACCTTTTTTAACACATCATACACAATAATTGAATCATAGTGGATCACAGGACTAAATGTAGGAGCTACCATTATAAACCTTTTAGAAGAAAACATAGGAGTATATTTTTATGACCTTAAGTTAGACAATGATTTCTTAGATATGACATCAAAAGCTCAATCAACAACAACAAAAAACAAATTGAACTTAATGAGAATTAAAACTTGTGCTTCAAAGGAAATTATCAAGCTAGTGAAAAGGCAATCTACATGTTTGGAGAAAATATTGCAAAACATAGATAATAAGGGATTTTTATCTAGAAAATATAATGAACTCTTTTTTTATTACGTTCAATTAGCAAACATATAGTACATCTTTAGTATTTGATGTAGTGCTCAACGATTCATTAGTTGCATATAACACCTAGTACTCATCAACAGATGAATGGATAAAGAAGATGTGCTTCATATACACAATGGAATATTACTCAGCCATCAGAAAGGATGAATACCTACCATTTGCGTCAACATGTATGGAACTGGAGGGTAGTATGCTAAGTGAAATAAGTCAAGCAGAGAAAGACAGTTATCATCTGGTTTTACTCACATATGGAATATAAGGAATAATATAGAGGGAAAACTGAATGGGAAGAAATCAGAGAGGGAGACAAACCATGAGAAATGAGGCTCTGGAAAACTGGGTGATGGGTATATATTGAACTTTTATAGGTCAACAATAAAATGATAGAAAAAGTATTTGGATAGATACTCCTCCAAAGAAAATACTCAAATCATCAACAAGCTTATGAAAAGATGCTCAACATCATTAGCCACTAGGGAAATACAAATTAAAACCATAATAATATACCACCTCAAAGTAAGTAAGATAATTATTACTAAAAAGACAAACATGTCTTTAGAGAGAATGGACTAATTAGAATGCTCCTACATTTCTGGTAGGAATATAATTGGTGTAGCCACTTGGAAAACAGTGTGGAACTTCCTATCAGGTATCTACTATTTAGTATTCACTACTTAGTATCTACTCAAAAAAATTGGAAATATGTTCATATAAAAACATGTACACTGCTGTTCAAGCAGCATTATTTCTAATAACTAGAAAATCGTAATGTCCATTAGTTGATAAATGTGGTATATCTATACAATAGCATATTACTTGGCAATTAAAAGGAATGCATTATTGATACATTCCACAGCATGGATGAACCATAAAAAGATTGTTTTAAGAAGCCAGTCACAAAAGAAGACATATTATGTGATAGCCATTCATATGAAAATCCAGAATACAAAATACATAGAGACAGAAAGTAAATTAGTGGCTTCTAGGGTCTGGGTGGGTGGAGAGAACTAGAGAATGGAGAGTGGCTGCTAATAGAGATGGGGTTTCTCCATTTTTGTTTGAAAATGTTCCCAGATTATATAGTGATAGTGTTTGCACAATTCTATGAATATACTATGACCCACTGAGTTATATACTTTAAAGTGTCACTATTCTGATATAGGAAGTAGATCTCACCAAAGCTGTTGTATTTTGTAAAATGCTGATTTGTCACCATGGAGCATAGTTAATTTTGAATGCCTTAGATATTTATAATTAATTATAAAATTAAAATTACTTTTAGAGAATTTTGAATTTTAACAATTGAGACCATAACATACAGGACAAAAATATACTGAAAAGGCACCATAAAAATTGAGAAAAATAATAAATTAAAAAAAAAAAAGGAGGCACCTGGGTGGCTCAGTTCATTGAGCATCTGCCTTCAGCTCAGGTCAGGATCCCAGGGTTCTGGGATTGAGCCCCACATTGGGCTCCCTGCTCAGCAGGGAGTTTGGTTCTCCCTCCCCACTTCCCCTACTTGTGTGCTCTCTCTCTCTCTCTGTCAAATAAATAAAAAAAAATTTTGAGAAAAATGTGTGTGGCATACATGCAATAAAAAGGCTGATGACAATAATAATAGTATCTTAATAATAAAACATCTCTTATAAATCAATTAAAACAAAAGCTCAATTTTTATGAAGTAAGAAACATGAATTTAAGAACCTGTAATGTGACAAAATAACATGTAAAAATAACTTTATTAATAGTCAAATAACTATAAAGTTTATCAATATGACAATCTTTTTTTTTTTTAAAGATTTTATTTATTTATTAGAGAGAGAGAGAGAGAGCGAGCACAGGCAGACAGAGAGGCAGGCAGAGGCAGAGGGAGAAGCAGGCTCCCTGCCGAGCAAGGAGCCCAATGTGGGACTCGATCCCAGGATGCTGGGATCATGACCTGAGCTGAAGGCAGCCGCTTAACCAACTGAGCCACCCAGGTGTCCCAATATGACAATCTTTTTAAAAATGATAAGATTCTGTGTAGGCCAGACTTAGGGTGAAATTGGGTAATTGTATATACTGCTGGTAAAACAAATTGATACCATATTTCCTCTAAATTATTTAACAGCATTATAATTTTACGTACTTTACTTAGAAATTCCCTAACTGTATCCTAAGGAAGCTATCATAAATGAGTTCATTGATTTAGCCACAAAAATATTTATTGAAACATTGTAATATTAGAACACATTATATTGTTGTAACAATCTACATTTCCAAAATGGATTCATTACATCACTTGTGTATATCTATAAAATTGAACACTGTTCAGCTGTTCAATAAAAAATAATCAGATTGTGGAGAAGTAGGTACAAATTTACTGATTTATAAATAGTAAGAAATAGTAATAAAAAGGTAACAAAATGCTCACAGTGGGTTATGTCAGATATTGGGCTTGGCCAGGTAGCTGCGATGGCTTCCAACCTCTTCCCAGAGGCTTTCCTATACTGTAGAGACTAGAAAATTAGAAATTCCATTTCTAAACTCCATTACAGCTTGGTTCTGTATCTGATTAACGTCCATGAACACCATGTCATTGCAGGAGATTTCCAAGTTGCAGGTGAAGCCAAAGTTACTACTCTTGCCA
>RCUC01170820.1:0-12623 GCA_003697995.1 Taxidea taxus jeffersonii | reverse complement strand
CTAACAGAACCTAATCTTTTTTTTCTAATGTGTTTTTTTGGGGGGGGCATTTTAAGATTTTATTTATTTGCACACACGTGTGCGTGCAAGATAGAGCACACAAGCAGCGGGGAGGGGCAGAAGGAGAGGGAGAGGCAGACTCCCTGCTCAGCCCCAACATGGGGCTCGATCCCTGAGATCGTGACCTGAGCTGAAGGCAGATGCTTAACCGACTGAGCCACCCAGGCACCTCCAGAACCCAATCTTATTTGCCCAGTAAATACAGTCCCAGAGTCTTTTGTCCTATGACACAGGTTTGGTTTTGAGTAACAGAAAAGTTAACTATAGTATTTAAACAAGTAGTGTTTTTTAACTGTTCTCCATAATAAGAAACCCAAGTGTGGTCTGTCCAGTGCTGTAGAATGACTGAGTATTGTATTCACAGTTAGCATGTAGCCTCCATTTCCATGATGACAAGAGGGCTGCTGCACTTCCAGGCATCAAGTCTATGCTCGAGATACAGAGGTGAGATAGTTTGCCAGATAAAATAGCTTGCCCAGTTAAATTTGAATTTTGTATAAACAATGAATCATCTTTTTGGTATAAGTATATTCCAAATATTGCATGGGACTTATACTAAAAACCATTAACTGTGTATATAAAACTCAGATTTAACTGGGAAAACTCTATTTTTTTTATTTTATTTTTATTTAAACATATAATGTAACCCCACCACCCTCTCCCAACCCCCCACCTCAGTTTGTTTTATGACATAAAGAGTCTCTTTTGGTTTGTCTCCCTCCTGATCCCATCTTGTTTCATTTTTTCTTTTCCTACCCCCTTAACCCCCACCCCCGTTGCATCTCCACTTCCTCATATCAGGGAGATCATATGATAGTTGTCTTTCTCCGATTGACTTATTTCGCTAAGCATAATACCCATAGTTCCATCCATGTTGTCACAAATGGTAAGATTTCATTTCTTTTGATGGCTGCATAGTATTCCATTGTATATATATACCACCTCTTCTTTATCCATTCATCTGTGGATGGACATCTAGGTTCTTTCCATAACTTAGCTATTGTGGACATTGCTGCTATAAACGTTCGGGTACACGTGCCCCTTCGGATCACTACTTTTGTATCTTTAGGGTAAATACCCAGTAGTGCAATTGCTGGGTCATTAGGTAGCTCTATTTTCAATTTTTTGAGGAACCTCCATGCTGTTTTCCAGAGTGGTTGCACCAGCTTGCATTCCCACCAACAGTGTAGGAGGGTTCCCCTTTCTCCACATCCTCGCCAGCCATCTGTCATTTCCTGACTTGTTCATTTTAGCCATTCTGACTGGTGTGAGGTGGTATCTCATTGTGGTTTTGATTTGTATTTCCCTGGTGCCCAGTGATGTGGAGCACTATTTCATGTGTCTATTGGCCATCTGGATGTCTTCTTTGCAGAAATGTCTGTTCATGTCCTCTGCTCATTTCTGGATTGGATTTTGTTCTTTGGGTGTTGAGTTTGCTAAGCTCTTTATAGATTTTGGATACTAGTCCTTTATCTGATATGTCGTTTGCAAATATCTTCTCCCATTCTGTCAGTTGTCTTTTGGTTTTTTTGACTGTTTCCTTTGCTGTGCAAAAGCTTTTGAACTTGATGAAGTCCCAATAGTTCATTTTTTCCTTGCTTCCCTTGACTTTGGCGTTGTTCCTAGGAAGAAGTTGCTGTAGCTGAGGTCGAAGAGGTTGCTGCCTGTGTTCTCCTCAAGGATTTTGATGGATTCCTTTCTCACATTGAGGTCCTTCATCCATTTTGAGTCTATTTTCATGTGTGGTGTAAGGAAATGGTCCAATTTCATTTTTCTGCATGCGGCTGTCCAATTTTCCCAACACCATTTGTTGAAGAGGCTGTCTTTTTTCCATTGGATATTCTTTCCTGCTTTGTCGAAGATTAGTTGACCATAGAGTTGAGGGTCTATTTCTGGGCTCTCTATTCTGTTCCATTGATCTATGTGTCTGTTTTTGTGCCAGTACCATACTGTCTTGATGATGACAGCTTTGTAGTAGAGCTTGAAGTCGGGAATTCTGATGCCACCAACTTTGGCTTTCTTTTTCAATATTCCTTTGGCTATTCGAGGTCTTTTCTGGTTCCATATAAACTTTAGGATTATTTGTTCCTTTTCTTTGAAAAAATTGGATGGGATTTTGATAGGCATTGCATTAAATGTGTAGATAGCTTTAGGTAGCATAGACATTTTCACAATATTTATTCTTCCAATCCATGAGCATGGAACATTTTTCCATTTCTTTGTGTCTTCCTCAATTTCTTTCATGAGTACTTTATAGTTTTCTGAGTATAGATTCTTTGCCTCTTTGGTTAGGTTTATTCCTAAGTATCTTGTGGTTTTGGGTGTAATTGTAAATGGGATTGACTCCTTAATTTCTCTTTCTTCTGTCTTGTTGTTTGTATAAAGAAATGCAACTGATTTCTGTGCATTGATTTTATATCCTGACACTTTACTGAATTCCTGTAGAAGCTCTAGCAGTTTTGGAGTGGAGCCTTTTGGGTTTTCCACGTATAGTATCATATCATCTGCAAAGAGTGGTAGTTTGACTTCTTCTTTGCCGATTTGGATGCCTTTAATTTCTTTTTGTTGTCTGATTGCTGAGGCTAGGACTTGTAGTACTATGTTGAATAGCAGTGGTGATAATGGACATCCCTGCCATGTTCCTGACCTTAGCAGAAAAGCTCTCAGTTTTTCTCCATTGAGAATGATACTTGCGGTGGGTTTTTCATAGATGGCTTTGATAATATTGAGGTATGTGCCCTCTATTCCTACACTTTGAAGAGGAAAACTCTATTTTTATTTGCTAAATATGGCAACCTTATCCAGGAAGGAAGAGGAAGGAAAAATGGAGGAGCTTTCTCCTGCAGAGGCTTCATCCAGGAAGGGAAATTTTTCCTAGGTTCTTTCTCTTTAGAGATTGCTATATCTCTTTAGAGATATCTCTTTAGAGATTGCTGAAGGGCATTTGGAGGAAGTCATTATTTTTAGTCAGCCACATTGCTACCCTGAATAAAATCAGAGCAGAAAGGGGGATGGATATCTAGCAGTGTCCTCTACAGGTGTCTTACAACCCCCCCCCCACCGACAAATCCTCATCTCTTCAAATAGTTACATCCAGTGTAGAAATTCAAAATATTAAATAACCCATATGGCATTGACACCAAACAGTCAGAATGAATACCTGAACACCAGCCACAAACAGCAACATATACATAATAATGTACAGTGGTGGAGTACCAAGCCTGCTTATATCCCAGTTTTGGGTTATATATTCATTTTTATTTATTATGACTGCATAAATGTCGCTCACATTTGAGTTACATAGTGTTCAATGGTCACTTTTCCTTTCCATGACTCTTTATTCTTGGAAGAATCTTAGTATCCTCTCAAAACAGTGAAACACATCCAGATAATTGATCAGTTTCAGGTTTTTCTCTGAGAACCCGTGCAGAGCCTGATCTAAGATGAATTCACTGCTCTCTAGATTGCTACACAGCTTCTTTCCAGGGCCTCCTGTGCTAGTCTTTTGTGGTGAATCCCATTTTCTAGATGCTATATTCCTTCCTTAGATGCTCTTCCATCTTGCTGGAGTTCTTCCTTCAAACACTTCCTGCAAAAAGTACATAAGCAGTAAAATTTTAAGACACTTCTTGCCTAAAAATACTTTTTCTACCCTCACATTTGGTATTTTAGTTAGGACTGGAAATCAAGGTTGGAAATAATTTTTTCTCACTTTTGGAGGCATAACTCCATTGTCTTATAGCTTCCATTGTGTCTGATGCCAGTTCTCACATCTGATTCTTTGTAGGTGATTTATTTCCTTCTTCTGGAAGGTTTTTAAGGTCATCTTTTTATATGTAATATTCTAACACTTTGTAATGATGTCACTTGGAGTGGATTTTGTTTTAAATTCATTTTCCTGAGTTCTCAGTAAGTTCTTTCCACCAGGAAATTCAAATCCATCAGTTTTGGGAGATATTCTTATGTCCTTGATAATTTCCCCGCCATTATTCTTTTCTGGTCTCTCTTTGGGGACTTCTGTTGCTTTGATGTTAGACCCCTGGATTGGTCCTCTGATTTCCTTGCCTTTTCCCGACTGTTTAAAAAATTACTCGTATTTGTGCTCTATTATCTCACATAATTTTTCAACTTCATATTCTAATTCTTTTACTGAAATTTTTCTTCTAACATTTCTTTACTTTTCAAGAGTTATTTCTTATTCTTTAAAAGTTCCAGGTTTGTAGCATTCTACTTTTCTTTTTGTCGTGGATACAAGGTCTTTTCTAGCCTACTTGGAGATGTGAATTATATGCTTTTTAAATGGTTCTTTGGCTGCCGACATTGCTCCTGTTTCTTTGGACTTTCTCTCCTCCTGTTTGTTTTTGTCTCTGTCATTCTGGTGATTCATGGCTGGCCATGATTTTGGAGTGGAGCTGCCCAACAACTGTTTGACAGGCTGGACTTATTGAATGATAGACTCATGTGGGCAGTTGGGTGGAGCCTTGACCATTTGTTAGAGGTCCCCAAAATGTCAGGATCAGTAAATCCTCCAATCTCCCACCTGGAGTGTGTAAACCTCATTAGTGTTCTAGGAGTCAAGTAGGCCCAGGGCTGAGTGGCTAACTGCCCTTGCTTAAATCCTCTCCCCACCCCTCAATGAAATGACTCCTTCTTATCCTTAGTTATCCAGAGGTCTTCGGGTTTAACCTCTCCATATTATAGAAGGAGGCCCATTCTAGGAGACTGGAGCCTATGAAAGAGGATCTGAGGGTTAAATTGACTCCTTATGAAGATTTTCAACAAACTCTTTTGCTTTTAGTCCCACCCTGTGTTCTGGTCTTTAGATGTATCTACTGCCTCCACTTTCCTTTTTTTCTACTTTTGAAAACAGTTTTGTATCAGTTAGAGACTATCTAATCCTTGAAGATTCAGATAAAACATTTTTTTAAAAACTATCTCCTCCTGGTGTCTTTCCTTTCATGATAGAAAAAAAAAATTCAGACATAAAAAAATAGAAAAAAATGATAATCCTTTTGTACCTATAATCCAGCTTCAGAATTATCCATGGGACATGGGAAGGGCTTCTTGTAATGACTTACCTATAAACATTTCAGTTAATGGTTATTGGTTAGTTGAGGTTTTCTAATTCTTTTTTTCCCTTTATTTTTAATATTTATTTATTTATTTATATTATGTTATGTTATGTTAATCACCATAAAATACATCATCAGTTTTTGATGCAGTGTTCCAGGATTCATTGTTTATGTACAATACCCAGTGTTCCCTGTAATACGTGCCTTCCTTAATACCCATCACCAGGCTCACTCGTCCCCCCACTCCCCTCCTCTCTAAAACCCTGTTTGTTTCTCAGAGTCCACAGTCTCTCATGCTTCGTATCCCCTTCCGTTTTGCCCCAGTTCACTCTTCCTTTCCTTCTCCTAATGTCCTCCATGTTATCCTTTATGTTCTAATTCTTTTAAAGTCAATTTTGGTCACTTCTATTATTTTCCTAATAAAATATCCATTTATCAGCCTCACGGGTAAGAACTTTAATTCCAGAAACAGATTGTCTGGGTTTGAATCTCTTTTCCTCCATTTGGGCAGTCAGTTAAGCTCTTGTGCCTCAGTTTCCTCATCTATAAAATGGGAATAATAATGTTACTTATCTCATAAGGTTGTTGAGTGTTGACAAGACTCAATTAAGCCAGACATGCAGGGGCACCTGGGTGGCTCAGCTGTTAAATGTCTGCCTTCAGTTGTGGTCATGATCCCAGGGTCCTGGGATCAAGCCCCGCATTGGGCTCCCTTCTCCACAGAAAGCCTGCTTCTCCATCTCCCACTTCCCCTGCTTGTATTCCCTCTCTTGCTGTGCCTCTCTCTGTCAAATAAATAAATAAATAAAATCTTTTTTAAAAAGTCACATATGCAGAGCATTTAAAATAGTTCCTGGCACATAGAAATGGTAATTATTATTATTACCCAAACTAAAATGTATTGGCATGAAGTTTTTCATGGCATTCACTTTTGATTTTTAAATTCTCTACTATATTTTTAGTTATGTTGCTTTTTTATTCCTAATATTGTTTACTTATGAACATTCTTTTCTGCTTGATTAGTTTTGCACAGTTTGCTTATTTTAAGAATCTTTTCAAATAATTGCCTTTGGGTTTGTTAACCATGTATTCTTGTTACTATTTCATTATTTTTTGTTTTTTATTTTATAGTTACATTTTCCACTTTCTTTAGCTTTTCTCTTTTTTTTCCTCCTAGGTTCCTTAGTTCAATGCTTATTTTCCTTCTTTCCTCCCTCCCTCTACTCCTTCCTTCTCTGTTTCCTCAAAATATATTGCATCCCATAAGTTTCAATATTTGGTAGTTGTAATTGTTGAGTTCTAAATATTTAATAATTTCTATGTGGTTTCCTGTTAAACCCATGAGTAGAAATTACTTTTAGTTTCTCAAGTTATATGTGTGTATACATATATTTATATACATTTATTATATATATATATAAATATCTTACATCTTCCATACCCACACACACATATATATGTATATATACATTCTTACTGTGGGAGTATGATACAGTTTCTTTGAAATTTACTAAGGCTTGCCTGTGACCTAGATATGTGCTTTCTATAAGTGTTCCATTTATACTTGAAAAAGAGATCTGTTCTCTATTTGTTAGAAATAGTATTTGAGCTTCCTCAAGTCGTTTACAATTTGTTCTTTTGCCTTAATTTTTTCACCTGCTTTAGCGTCTCCTACTATGGGTGTGGATTTGGCCATTTCTCCTCAAAATCCTACCTTTCTGTGTTGTATATATTTTGAGGCTGTGTTCATCTTTTGTAGTTATGAAGGTGGAAGAAGAGAAGGCTGGGGTAGGGAAGCTGGACCCTGCTAACTACAGGAGGAGATGTCAGGATCAGGAAGGTAAGGTCATCTTGAGAACTTGATGCAAATCCTAGGATGGACTGCCAATTTCTTAAATATCCTTATAACACCCCTCCAGTGGGAGGATCTAGAGAGCTGGTCCCTTTCCCTGACCCACCCATGGTCTCTTCTCTGCACCCAATGGCATCAGGCTACACTGTATCTTAAAGAGACCACATCATGGGGCTGAAGACAGGAAACTGGCACTTTGTTTCTATGAATTAAGGCATAGCATCCCCAACACAAAATTAAACTTACCTAATTTTACAATAGCTACAAACTATACAAGATTCCACCATTACATAGATTCTAAAAATGGCAGCTCAAACTACTGCAAGAAGATATTGAATGGGGGTATTTATTGCTCAAAAATTGCTGACGCAGAGGTGTTAAGTTCCTACACTCTACAGAGAAGCAACCACAGGACTTATGAAGAGGCAACCAGACAGTCTACCGCCCTGCCACTGCCCTAGCCCCACTTGGAGGGAAACACCAATCTCGCTGCGCAGCTGGATGCTTGCTGAGCTGTAGAATGTGTGGACCCATTCTGGAGCTGTCAATGGAGAAGAATGCAGTTGAGGAGTTCCTAGGAGAACTTGGCACTGTCCTGGGCCAAACTGCAAGATGTTCACAGTGAGTGGAGAGGTCCTGCAGAGAGAAAAAGGAAGCTTGGGAGAGGGCTAGCCATTCTTCACAGTTCACCAGCTACACAGCCACACTCTGATGATTATGATGGAAGCCAGGAAAAAAAGGGACAAGTTAGATCCAGGGCAAAAAGTACATTTTCTTGACAGCTATTTTCCCTGATTTCTCCAGTAAGTATATTCTTCATGTGTGTAGTCCTTATAATTTTCTAATCAAGTTCCCATATACCATCCCATTCTGTCTTCTCAAAAACCTTGCCCAGAGAGTAGAGAAGGGATTTCATTTCCACCTTACAGGTGAGGACACTGAGTCCTTGAGAGGCAGATGTCCATGGCCATGGAGCAAGTGATGAACAAGCCAGGGAGCATCCAAGGCAGGTGACTCCTGGCAGAGGCCTTTCTGATATATCAGCTGTTTCTCATTTCTGTTCCTGGCCTCAACAGTGGAAAATAGGAATTCATCTGCTAAGCCCTTAGATTAAAACTACTTACCTCTTACTGGTTTCCATGGATTACTCAAATTACAGCTTGCTTAAGAAATGGTAGAATTGGGGTGCCTGGGTGGCTCAGTGGGTTAAAGCCTCTGCCTTCAGGTCAAGTCATGATCCCAGGGTCCTGGGATCGAGCCCCGCATCAGGCTTTCTGCTCAGCAGGGAGCCTGCTTCCTCCTCTCTTTCTGCCTGCTTCTCTGCCTACTTGTGATCTCCATCTGTCAAATAAATAAAAATAAAATATTTAAGAAAAAAAAAAGAAATGGTAGAATTGAGCAAGGGAAGTCATGCCATACTGGAGGGAGAGGAGGGAAGGAAGAAGGAGCACCAGTCATTCTGATATTGGTCCACTAGAAAGCAAGGCTGTACTTCATAAAAATCTCCACTTCACATTCTTGGTTACAGCCAAGAAAGACTGGAGGTTCAGAAGAGTGAGCAGTGAGGTAAGCTCAGATGAGCTCGGCTCTAAAGAGACTGACATCCTGGCAAACTCACTTTCCTGTACCTAGGAATGACTCGAAGTCTTTTCACCAGAGTAGACACTCAACCTATCTCAAAAAGGCTTAGTTAGATATGCTTCTCCAACGTTCAGCTTGATGTGGTTTCTGTGTGACATCTGTAGTCAATGAATGCCCAGACATTAGCATCTACATTTCAGGAGTTTGAACCAAGAGGCAGACCTCCCCTCCAAAGAAAATAAAATCAAGTTAAGGTAGATCTTGATATAAAAACACAGAGTTTAATTTCCTGTTCTGCAGCAGCTTTCAAATCTCAGTGGCTATCCATGGGTTTCAAAAATACAGTAGTCCCCCCCACCCTTATCTGTGATTTCACTCTTCAGTTTCAGTATGGTCTGGAAGCAGATTCTTTTTCTGACACATCATCTGAAGGTCAGTAGTAGCCCAACACTATGTCACAGTGCCCATGTCATTTATCTTACCTCATCTAGTCACATAGGCACTTTATCATCTCATGTCATCACAAGTAAAAAGGTGAATACAGTAAAATAGGATATCTTGAGAGAGAGAAAGAGGGACCTCATTCACATAACTTTTATTATAAAATATTGTTATAATTATTCTATTTTATTATTACTTATTATTGTTAATCTCTTTTTTCTTAAAGATTTTATTTATTTGACAGACAGAGATCACAATTAGGCAGAGAGGCAGGCAGAGAGAGAGAGGGGGAAGCAGACTCGCCGCTGAGCAGAGAGCCCGATGCAGGGCTCAATCCCAGAACCCTGATATCATGACCTGAGCCGAAGGCAGAGGCTTAACCCACTGAGCCACCCAGGTGCCCCTATTGTTAATCTCTTACTGTGTCTAATTTAAAAATTAAACTTGATCATAGGCATGTATGTGCAGGAAAAAGCATGGTATAAGTAGGGTTCAGTGCTGTCTGCAGTTTCAGGCATCCTCTAGGGAACTTGGAACATATCCTCTGTGGAAAGGAGGAACTATAATAATATTTTTTTGGCCAGGCTGCTCTTTGGAAAATCATCACCATGGAATTCCAGAGTTATCCTAAAAGAGTGGTTCTCAAACATTTTTGCTGCAGTTCACATAAGCAGAGAAAAAGATCTTCCCACTCATATACCCCACCCATTCTCATTTCACCTCAAAAAGAAGAAAAAAAGAAAAGAGAACAAAGTGTAAAGGCCCAAAAGAGGAAAGTAACTTGCATATTCAGGAAGGGGACAGATGAGTAGGTAAAGCACAGGGAATTTTTAGGCTGGTGAAACTATTCTGTATGATACTGTAATGGTAGATGCATGCATTTGTCAAAACCCATAAAACTATACAACACGAAAAGTGAAACTTCATGTAAACAATAGACTAGAGTTGATCATAATACATCAATATTGGTTTATTAATTGCAACAAACGTTCCACCCTAATGCAAGTTGTTAATAATAAGGTAATCTATTCATAGCAATAAATGCCTACATTAAGAAAAAAGAAAGAGCCCAGGTAAACAACCTAAATTTACACATCAAGGAACTAGAAAAAGAACAAACTGGGGCACCTGGGTGGCTCACTGGGTTAAAGCCTAGCTCCAGTCATGATCACAGGTTCCTGGGATGGAGCCCCACATCTGGCTCTCTGTTCAGCAGGGAGCCTGCTTCCTCCTTTCTCTCTCTCTGCCTACTCTATCTGTCGAATAAATAAAATCTTTATTAAAAAAAAAAAAAGAACAAACGAAGCCCAGAGTTAGTAGAGGGAGGAAACAACAAAGATCTGAGAAGAAATAAGTAAAATAGAGACTAAAAAGACAATAGAAAAGGTCAATGAAACTAAGAACTGGTTTTTGAAAAGACAAATCTTTAGCTAGACTTAGGAAGGGGGAAAAAAGAGAATACTCAAATAAAATTAGAAATGAAAGAAAAGGCATTAAAACTGAAAGCACAGAAATATAAAAGATCAAAAGAGACTACTGTGAACAATAATATGTGAACAATTTGGACAGCTTAGAAGAAATGGATGAATTCCTAAAGGTACAACTTAACCAAAACTAAATAGTGAAGAAACAGAAAACCTGAACAGACCAATTACCAGTAAGGAGATTGACTCAGTAATGAAAAACCTCCCAACAAACAAAAGTTCAGGAACAGATGGCCTAACTGGTAAATTCTAACAAACATTTAAATAAGAATTAATACCAATCCTTCTCAAACTCTTCCAAAAAATAGAAAAGAAGGGAACCCTTTCAATTTCATTTTATGACACTAGTATTACCTGGATATCAAAAACAGACTAGGACGCTACAAGAAAAAAAAAATTACATGCCAATATCTCTGATGACCAAAGGTGCAAAAATACTCAACAAAATATTAGGAAACTAAATTCAACAATACATTAAAAGGGTCTTGTGCCCCATGATCAAGTAGGATTTATTTCAGGAGTGCAAGGATGTTTCAACACCTGTAAATCAATGTGATACACCCCCATTAACAAAATGAAGGATAAAGATCTTATGATCATCTCAATAGATGCAGAAAGTGTTTTTAACAAAATTCAACATCTATTCCTTATCAAAAATCTCAAACTGAGTCTAGAGGGAATGTACCTCAACATAACAAAGGCCATATATGACAAACCCACAGCTAACATCCTACTCAACAATGAAAAGCTGAAAGTTTTTCCTCTAAGATCAGGAAAAAGATCAGGATGCCTACTTTCACAACTTTTATTCAACATTGTTGGATAAACATTGTCCTGGACGTCCTAGCCAGAGCAATTAGTCAAGAAAAAGAAATAAAAGACATTCAAATTAGAAAGGAAGAAGTGAAACTTTCTATTTGCAGATGATGTGATATTATATATGGCAAACCCTAAAGAGTCCACCAAGAAACTGTTAGGACTAATAAATTCAGTAAAGTTACAGGATACAAAATCAATATACAAAAATTAATACAAAAGGGTAGAATATATACTAATAATGAACTGTCAGAAGGAGAAATTAAGAAAGGGCACCTGGGTGGCTCAGTGGGTTAAAGCCTCTGCCTTCAGCTCGGGTCATGATCCTAGGGTCCTGGGATCAAGCCCCGCATCGCATCGGGCTCTCTGCTCAGCAGGGAGCCTGCTTCCCCCTGTCTCTCTGCCTGCCTCTCTGCCTACTTGTGATCGCTGTCTGTCAAATAAATAAATAAAATCTTTTAAAAAAAGAAAACAATTCTATTTATAATTGCCACAAAAAGAATAAAATAAACAGCAATAAATAAACAAGGGAAGTGAAAGACTTGTACACTGAAAGTTGTAAGACATTGATGAAAGAAATTGAAGAAGACACAAAGGAATGGAAAGATATTCCATGCTCATGGATTGGATGAATTAATATTTTTATTTTATTTATTTTTTTAAGATTTTATTTATTTATTAGTTAGAGAGAGAGAGCTAGCACAGGCAGACAGAGAGGCAGGCAGAGGCTGAGGGAGGAGCAGGCTCCCTGCTGAGCAAGGAGCCCGATGTGGGACTCGATCCCAGGACGCTGGGATCATGACCTGAGCCAAAGGCAGCTGCTTAACCAACTGAGCCACCCAGGCGTCCCATGAATTAATATTTTTAAAGTGTCCAGGCTACCCTAAGCAATCTACAGATTCAATGTAATCCCTATCAAAATTTCAATGATGTTTTTCACAGAAATAGAACAAATAATTCTAAAATTTTTATGGAACCATGAAGGACCTTCAATAGCCAGAGTGATCTTGCAAAAGAACAAAGCTGGAGGCATCATGCTTCCTGATTCAACAGATATTACAAAGCTATATTAATCAAGACAGTATAGTATTGGTATAAAAACAGACACATAGATCAATGGAGAAGAAGAGAGAGCCCAGAAATATACCCACACTTTTAAGTTCAGGTAATTTATGATGAAGGAACCAAGAATATACAATGGGGAAAGGATGATCTCTCTGATGAGAAAACTGGACAGCCACATGCATAAGAATAAAATTGGACCACCATCTTACACCACAAACACACACACACACACACACACACACACACACACAC
>RCUC01170819.1:0-12624 GCA_003697995.1 Taxidea taxus jeffersonii | reverse complement strand
CTAACAGAACCTAATCTTTTTTTTCTAATGTGTTTTTTTGGGGGGGGGCATTTTAAGATTTTATTTATTTGCACACACGTGTGCGTGCAAGATAGAGCACACAAGCAGCGGGGAGGGGCAGAAGGAGAGGGAGAGGCAGACTCCCTGCTCAGCCCCAACATGGGGCTCGATCCCTGAGATCGTGACCTGAGCTGAAGGCAGATGCTTAACCGACTGAGCCACCCAGGCACCTCCAGAACCCAATCTTATTTGCCCAGTAAATACAGTCCCAGAGTCTTTTGTCCTATGACACAGGTTTGGTTTTGAGTAACAGAAAAGTTAACTATAGTATTTAAACAAGTAGTGTTTTTTAACTGTTCTCCATAATAAGAAACCCAAGTGTGGTCTGTCCAGTGCTGTAGAATGACTGAGTATTGTATTCACAGTTAGCATGTAGCCTCCATTTCCATGATGACAAGAGGGCTGCTGCACTTCCAGGCATCAAGTCTATGCTCGAGATACAGAGGTGAGATAGTTTGCCAGATAAAATAGCTTGCCCAGTTAAATTTGAATTTTGTATAAACAATGAATCATCTTTTTGGTATAAGTATATTCCAAATATTGCATGGGACTTATACTAAAAACCATTAACTGTGTATATAAAACTCAGATTTAACTGGGAAAACTCTATTTTTTTTATTTTATTTTTATTTAAACATATAATGTAACCCCACCACCCTCTCCCAACCCCCCACCTCAGTTTGTTTTATGACATAAAGAGTCTCTTTTGGTTTGTCTCCCTCCTGATCCCATCTTGTTTCATTTTTTCTTTTCCTACCCCCTTAACCCCCACCCCCGTTGCATCTCCACTTCCTCATATCAGGGAGATCATATGATAGTTGTCTTTCTCCGATTGACTTATTTCGCTAAGCATAATACCCATAGTTCCATCCATGTTGTCACAAATGGTAAGATTTCATTTCTTTTGATGGCTGCATAGTATTCCATTGTATATATATACCACCTCTTCTTTATCCATTCATCTGTGGATGGACATCTAGGTTCTTTCCATAACTTAGCTATTGTGGACATTGCTGCTATAAACGTTCGGGTACACGTGCCCCTTCGGATCACTACTTTTGTATCTTTAGGGTAAATACCCAGTAGTGCAATTGCTGGGTCATTAGGTAGCTCTATTTTCAATTTTTTGAGGAACCTCCATGCTGTTTTCCAGAGTGGTTGCACCAGCTTGCATTCCCACCAACAGTGTAGGAGGGTTCCCCTTTCTCCACATCCTCGCCAGCCATCTGTCATTTCCTGACTTGTTCATTTTAGCCATTCTGACTGGTGTGAGGTGGTATCTCATTGTGGTTTTGATTTGTATTTCCCTGGTGCCCAGTGATGTGGAGCACTATTTCATGTGTCTATTGGCCATCTGGATGTCTTCTTTGCAGAAATGTCTGTTCATGTCCTCTGCTCATTTCTGGATTGGATTTTGTTCTTTGGGTGTTGAGTTTGCTAAGCTCTTTATAGATTTTGGATACTAGTCCTTTATCTGATATGTCGTTTGCAAATATCTTCTCCCATTCTGTCAGTTGTCTTTTGGTTTTTTTGACTGTTTCCTTTGCTGTGCAAAAGCTTTTGAACTTGATGAAGTCCCAATAGTTCATTTTTTCCTTGCTTCCCTTGACTTTGGCGTTGTTCCTAGGAAGAAGTTGCTGTAGCTGAGGTCGAAGAGGTTGCTGCCTGTGTTCTCCTCAAGGATTTTGATGGATTCCTTTCTCACATTGAGGTCCTTCATCCATTTTGAGTCTATTTTCATGTGTGGTGTAAGGAAATGGTCCAATTTCATTTTTCTGCATGCGGCTGTCCAATTTTCCCAACACCATTTGTTGAAGAGGCTGTCTTTTTTCCATTGGATATTCTTTCCTGCTTTGTCGAAGATTAGTTGACCATAGAGTTGAGGGTCTATTTCTGGGCTCTCTATTCTGTTCCATTGATCTATGTGTCTGTTTTTGTGCCAGTACCATACTGTCTTGATGATGACAGCTTTGTAGTAGAGCTTGAAGTCGGGAATTCTGATGCCACCAACTTTGGCTTTCTTTTTCAATATTCCTTTGGCTATTCGAGGTCTTTTCTGGTTCCATATAAACTTTAGGATTATTTGTTCCTTTTCTTTGAAAAAATTGGATGGGATTTTGATAGGCATTGCATTAAATGTGTAGATAGCTTTAGGTAGCATAGACATTTTCACAATATTTATTCTTCCAATCCATGAGCATGGAACATTTTTCCATTTCTTTGTGTCTTCCTCAATTTCTTTCATGAGTACTTTATAGTTTTCTGAGTATAGATTCTTTGCCTCTTTGGTTAGGTTTATTCCTAAGTATCTTGTGGTTTTGGGTGTAATTGTAAATGGGATTGACTCCTTAATTTCTCTTTCTTCTGTCTTGTTGTTTGTATAAAGAAATGCAACTGATTTCTGTGCATTGATTTTATATCCTGACACTTTACTGAATTCCTGTAGAAGCTCTAGCAGTTTTGGAGTGGAGCCTTTTGGGTTTTCCACGTATAGTATCATATCATCTGCAAAGAGTGGTAGTTTGACTTCTTCTTTGCCGATTTGGATGCCTTTAATTTCTTTTTGTTGTCTGATTGCTGAGGCTAGGACTTGTAGTACTATGTTGAATAGCAGTGGTGATAATGGACATCCCTGCCATGTTCCTGACCTTAGCAGAAAAGCTCTCAGTTTTTCTCCATTGAGAATGATACTTGCGGTGGGTTTTTCATAGATGGCTTTGATAATATTGAGGTATGTGCCCTCTATTCCTACACTTTGAAGAGGAAAACTCTATTTTTATTTGCTAAATATGGCAACCTTATCCAGGAAGGAAGAGGAAGGAAAAATGGAGGAGCTTTCTCCTGCAGAGGCTTCATCCAGGAAGGGAAATTTTTCCTAGGTTCTTTCTCTTTAGAGATTGCTATATCTCTTTAGAGATATCTCTTTAGAGATTGCTGAAGGGCATTTGGAGGAAGTCATTATTTTTAGTCAGCCACATTGCTACCCTGAATAAAATCAGAGCAGAAAGGGGGATGGATATCTAGCAGTGTCCTCTACAGGTGTCTTACAACCCCCCCCCCACCGACAAATCCTCATCTCTTCAAATAGTTACATCCAGTGTAGAAATTCAAAATATTAAATAACCCATATGGCATTGACACCAAACAGTCAGAATGAATACCTGAACACCAGCCACAAACAGCAACATATACATAATAATGTACAGTGGTGGAGTACCAAGCCTGCTTATATCCCAGTTTTGGGTTATATATTCATTTTTATTTATTATGACTGCATAAATGTCGCTCACATTTGAGTTACATAGTGTTCAATGGTCACTTTTCCTTTCCATGACTCTTTATTCTTGGAAGAATCTTAGTATCCTCTCAAAACAGTGAAACACATCCAGATAATTGATCAGTTTCAGGTTTTTCTCTGAGAACCCGTGCAGAGCCTGATCTAAGATGAATTCACTGCTCTCTAGATTGCTACACAGCTTCTTTCCAGGGCCTCCTGTGCTAGTCTTTTGTGGTGAATCCCATTTTCTAGATGCTATATTCCTTCCTTAGATGCTCTTCCATCTTGCTGGAGTTCTTCCTTCAAACACTTCCTGCAAAAAGTACATAAGCAGTAAAATTTTAAGACACTTCTTGCCTAAAAATACTTTTTCTACCCTCACATTTGGTATTTTAGTTAGGACTGGAAATCAAGGTTGGAAATAATTTTTTCTCACTTTTGGAGGCATAACTCCATTGTCTTATAGCTTCCATTGTGTCTGATGCCAGTTCTCACATCTGATTCTTTGTAGGTGATTTATTTCCTTCTTCTGGAAGGTTTTTAAGGTCATCTTTTTATATGTAATATTCTAACACTTTGTAATGATGTCACTTGGAGTGGATTTTGTTTTAAATTCATTTTCCTGAGTTCTCAGTAAATTCTTTCCACCAGGAAATTCAAATCCATCAGTTTTGGGAGATATTCTTATGTCCTTGATAATTTCCCCGCCATTATTCTTTTCTGGTCTCTCTTTGGGGACTTCTGTTGCTTTGATGTTAGACCCCTGGATTGGTCCTCTGATTTCCTTGCCTTTTCCCGACTGTTTAAAAAATTACTCGTATTTGTGCTCTATTATCTCACATAATTTTTCAACTTCATATTCTAATTCTTTTACTGAAATTTTTCTTCTAACATTTCTTTACTTTTCAAGAGTTATTTCTTATTCTTTAAAAGTTCCAGGTTTGTAGCATTCTACTTTTCTTTTTGTCATGGATACAAGGTCTTTTCTAGCCTACTTGGAGATGTGAATTATATGCTTTTTAAATGGTTCTTTGGCTGCCGACATTGCTCCTGTTTCTTTGGACTTTCTCTCCTCCTGTTTGTTTTTGTCTCTGTCATTCTGGTGATTCATGGCTGGCCATGATTTTGGAGTGGAGCTGCCCAACAACTGTTTGACAGGCTGGACTTATTGAATGATAGACTCATGTGGGCAGTTGGGTGGAGCCTTGACCATTTGTTAGAGGTCCCCAAAATGTCAGGATCAGTAAATCCTCCAATCTCCCACCTGGAGTGTGTAAACCTCATTAGTGTTCTAGGAGTCAAGTAGGCCCAGGGCTGAGTGGCTAACTGCCCTTGCTTAAATCCTCTCCCCACCCCTCAATGAAATGACTCCTTCTTATCCTTAGTTATCCAGAGGTCTTCGGGTTTAACCTCTCCATATTATAGAAGGAGGCCCATTCTAGGAGACTGGAGCCTATGAAAGAGGATCTGAGGGTTAAATTGACTCCTTATGAAGATTTTCAACAAACTCTTTTGCTTTTAGTCCCACCCTGTGTTCTGGTCTTTAGATGTATCTACTGCCTCCACTTTCCTTTTTTTCTACTTTTGAAAACAGTTTTGTATCAGTTAGAGACTATCTAATCCTTGAAGATTCAGATAAAACATTTTTTTAAAAACTATCTCCTCCTGGTGTCTTTCCTTTCATGATAGAAAAAAAAAATTCAGACATAAAAAAATAGAAAAAAATGATAATCCTTTTGTACCTATAATCCAGCTTCAGAATTATCCATGGGACATGGGAAGGGCTTCTTGTAATGACTTACCTATAAACATTTCAGTTAATGGTTATTGGTTAGTTGAGGTTTTCTAATTCTTTTTTTCCCTTTATTTTTAATATTTATTTATTTATTTATATTATGTTATGTTATGTTAATCACCATAAAATACATCATCAGTTTTTGATGCAGTGTTCCAGGATTCATTGTTTATGTACAATACCCAGTGTTCCCTGTAATACGTGCCTTCCTTAATACCCATCACCAGGCTCACTCGTCCCCCCACTCCCCTCCTCTCTAAAACCCTGTTTGTTTCTCAGAGTCCACAGTCTCTCATGCTTCGTATCCCCTTCCGTTTTGCCCCAGTTCACTCTTCCTTTCCTTCTCCTAATGTCCTCCATGTTATCCTTTATGTTCTAATTCTTTTAAAGTCAATTTTGGTCACTTCTATTATTTTCCTAATAAAATATCCATTTATCAGCCTCACGGGTAAGAACTTTAATTCCAGAAACAGATTGTCTGGGTTTGAATCTCTTTTCCTCCATTTGGGCAGTCAGTTAAGCTCTTGTGCCTCAGTTTCCTCATCTATAAAATGGGAATAATAATGTTACTTATCTCATAAGGTTGTTGAGTGTTGACAAGACTCAATTAAGCCAGACATGCAGGGGCACCTGGGTGGCTCAGCTGTTAAATGTCTGCCTTCAGTTGTGGTCATGATCCCAGGGTCCTGGGATCAAGCCCCGCATTGGGCTCCCTTCTCCACAGAAAGCCTGCTTCTCCATCTCCCACTTCCCCTGCTTGTATTCCCTCTCTTGCTGTGCCTCTCTCTGTCAAATAAATAAATAAATAAAATCTTTTTTAAAAAGTCACATATGCAGAGCATTTAAAATAGTTCCTGGCACATAGAAATGGTAATTATTATTATTACCCAAACTAAAATGTATTGGCATGAAGTTTTTCATGGCATTCACTTTTGATTTTTAAATTCTCTACTATATTTTTAGTTATGTTGCTTTTTTATTCCTAATATTGTTTACTTATGAACATTCTTTTCTGCTTGATTAGTTTTGCACAGTTTGCTTATTTTAAGAATCTTTTCAAATAATTGCCTTTGGGTTTGTTAACCATGTATTCTTGTTACTATTTCATTATTTTTTGTTTTTTATTTTATAGTTACATTTTCCACTTTCTTTAGCTTTTCTCTTTTTTTTCCTCCTAGGTTCCTTAGTTCAATGCTTATTTTCCTTCTTTCCTCCCTCCCTCTACTCCTTCCTTCTCTGTTTCCTCAAAATATATTGCATCCCATAAGTTTCAATATTTGGTAGTTGTAATTGTTGAGTTCTAAATATTTAATAATTTCTATGTGGTTTCCTGTTAAACCCATGAGTAGAAATTACTTTTAGTTTCTCAAGTTATATGTGTGTATACATATATTTATATACATTTATTATATATATATATAAATATCTTACATCTTCCATACCCACACACACATATATATGTATATATACATTCTTACTGTGGGAGTATGATACAGTTTCTTTGAAATTTACTAAGGCTTGCCTGTGACCTAGATATGTGCTTTCTATAAGTGTTCCATTTATACTTGAAAAAGAGATCTGTTCTCTATTTGTTAGAAATAGTATTTGAGCTTCCTCAAGTCGTTTACAATTTGTTCTTTTGCCTTAATTTTTTCACCTGCTTTAGCGTCTCCTACTATGGGTGTGGATTTGGCCATTTCTCCTCAAAATCCTACCTTTCTGTGTTGTATATATTTTGAGGCTGTGTTCATCTTTTGTAGTTATGAAGGTGGAAGAAGAGAAGGCTGGGGTAGGGAAGCTGGACCCTGCTAACTACAGGAGGAGATGTCAGGATCAGGAAGGTAAGGTCATCTTGAGAACTTGATGCAAATCCTAGGATGGACTGCCAATTTCTTAAATATCCTTATAACACCCCTCCAGTGGGAGGATCTAGAGAGCTGGTCCCTTTCCCTGACCCACCCATGGTCTCTTCTCTGCACCCAATGGCATCAGGCTACACTGTATCTTAAAGAGACCACATCATGGGGCTGAAGACAGGAAACTGGCACTTTGTTTCTATGAATTAAGGCATAGCATCCCCAACACAAAATTAAACTTACCTAATTTTACAATAGCTACAAACTATACAAGATTCCACCATTACATAGATTCTAAAAATGGCAGCTCAAACTACTGCAAGAAGATATTGAATGGGGGTATTTATTGCTCAAAAATTGCTGACGCAGAGGTGTTAAGTTCCTACACTCTACAGAGAAGCAACCACAGGACTTATGAAGAGGCAACCAGACAGTCTACCGCCCTGCCACTGCCCTAGCCCCACTTGGAGGGAAACACCAATCTCGCTGCGCAGCTGGATGCTTGCTGAGCTGTAGAATGTGTGGACCCATTCTGGAGCTGTCAATGGAGAAGAATGCAGTTGAGGAGTTCCTAGGAGAACTTGGCACTGTCCTGGGCCAAACTGCAAGATGTTCACAGTGAGTGGAGAGGTCCTGCAGAGAGAAAAAGGAAGCTTGGGAGAGGGCTAGCCATTCTTCACAGTTCACCAGCTACACAGCCACACTCTGATGATTATGATGGAAGCCAGGAAAAAAAGGGACAAGTTAGATCCAGGGCAAAAAGTACATTTTCCTGACAGCTATTTTCCCTGATTTCTCCAGTAAGTATATTCTTCATGTGTGTAGTCCTTATAATTTTCTAATCAAGTTCCCATATACCATCCCATTCTGTCTTCTCAAAAACCTTGCCCAGAGAGTAGAGAAGGGATTTCATTTCCACCTTACAGGTGAGGACACTGAGTCCTTGAGAGGCAGATGTCCATGGCCATGGAGCAAGTGATGAACAAGCCAGGGAGCATCCAAGGCAGGTGACTCCTGGCAGAGGCCTTTCTGATATATCAGCTGTTTCTCATTTCTGTTCCTGGCCTCAACAGTGGAAAATAGGAATTCATCTGCTAAGCCCTTAGATTAAAACTACTTACCTCTTACTGGTTTCCATGGATTACTCAAATTACAGCTTGCTTAAGAAATGGTAGAATTGGGGTGCCTGGGTGGCTCAGTGGGTTAAAGCCTCTGCCTTCAGGTCAAGTCATGATCCCAGGGTCCTGGGATCGAGCCCCGCATCAGGCTTTCTGCTCAGCAGGGAGCCTGCTTCCTCCTCTCTTTCTGCCTGCTTCTCTGCCTACTTGTGATCTCCATCTGTCAAATAAATAAAAATAAAATATTTAAGAAAAAAAAAAGAAATGGTAGAATTGAGCAAGGGAAGTCATGCCATACTGGAGGGAGAGGAGGGAAGGAAGAAGGAGCACCAGTCATTCTGATATTGGTCCACTAGAAAGCAAGGCTGTACTTCATAAAAATCTCCACTTCACATTCTTGGTTACAGCCAAGAAAGACTGGAGGTTCAGAAGAGTGAGCAGTGAGGTAAGCTCAGATGAGCTCGGCTCTAAAGAGACTGACATCCTGGCAAACTCACTTTCCTGTACCTAGGAATGACTCGAAGTCTTTTCACCAGAGTAGACACTCAACCTATCTCAAAAAGGCTTAGTTAGATATGCTTCTCCAACGTTCAGCTTGATGTGGTTTCTGTGTGACATCTGTAGTCAATGAATGCCCAGACATTAGCATCTACATTTCAGGAGTTTGAACCAAGAGGCAGACCTCCCCTCCAAAGAAAATAAAATCAAGTTAAGGTAGATCTTGATATAAAAACACAGAGTTTAATTTCCTGTTCTGCAGCAGCTTTCAAATCTCAGTGGCTATCCATGGGTTTCAAAAATACAGTAGTCCCCCCCACCCTTATCTGTGATTTCACTCTTCAGTTTCAGTATGGTCTGGAAGCAGATTCTTTTTCTGACACATCATCTGAAGGTCAGTAGTAGCCCAACACTATGTCACAGTGCCCATGTCATTTATCTTACCTCATCTAGTCACATAGGCACTTTATCATCTCATGTCATCACAAGTAAAAAGGTGAATACAGTAAAATAGGATATCTTGAGAGAGAGAAAGAGGGACCTCATTCACATAACTTTTATTATAAAATATTGTTATAATTATTCTATTTTATTATTACTTATTATTGTTAATCTCTTTTTTCTTAAAGATTTTATTTATTTGACAGACAGAGATCACAATTAGGCAGAGAGGCAGGCAGAGAGAGAGAGGGGGAAGCAGACTCGCCGCTGAGCAGAGAGCCCGATGCAGGGCTCAATCCCAGAACCCTGATATCATGACCTGAGCCGAAGGCAGAGGCTTAACCCACTGAGCCACCCAGGTGCCCCTATTGTTAATCTCTTACTGTGTCTAATTTAAAAATTAAACTTGATCATAGGCATGTATGTGCAGGAAAAAGCATGGTATAAGTAGGGTTCAGTGCTGTCTGCAGTTTCAGGCATCCTCTAGGGAACTTGGAACATATCCTCTGTGGAAAGGAGGAACTATAATAATATTTTTTTGGCCAGGCTGCTCTTTGGAAAATCATCACCATGGAATTCCAGAGTTATCCTAAAAGAGTGGTTCTCAAACATTTTTGCTGCAGTGCACATAAGCAGAGAAAAAGATCTTCCTACTCATATACCCCACCCATTCTCATTTCACCTCAAAAAGAAGAAAAAAAGAAAAGAGAACAAAGTGTAAAGGCCCAAAAGAGGAAAGTAACTTGCATATTCAGGAAGGGGACAGATGAGTAGGTAAAGCACAGGGAATTTTTAGGCTGGTGAAACTATTCTGTATGATACTGTAATGGTAGATGCATGCATTTGTCAAAACCCATAAAACTATACAACACGAAAAGTGAAACTTCATGTAAACAATAGACTAGAGTTGATCATAATACATCAATATTGGTTTATTAATTGCAACAAACGTTCCACCCTAATGCAAGTTGTTAATAATAAGGTAATCTATTCATAGCAATAAATGCCTACATTAAGAAAAAAGAAAGAGCCCAGGTAAACAACCTAAATTTACACATCAAGGAACTAGAAAAAGAACAAACTGGGGCACCTGGGTGGCTCACTGGGTTAAAGCCTAGCTCCAGTCATGATCACAGGTTCCTGGGATGGAGCCCCACATCTGGCTCTCTGTTCAGCAGGGAGCCTGCTTCCTCCTTTCTCTCTCTCTGCCTACTCTATCTGTCGAATAAATAAAATCTTTATTAAAAAAAAAAAAAGAACAAACGAAGCCCAGAGTTAGTAGAGGGAGGAAACAACAAAGATCTGAGAAGAAATAAGTAAAATAGAGACTAAAAAGACAATAGAAAAGGTCAATGAAACTAAGAACTGGTTTTTGAAAAGACAAATCTTTAGCTAGACTTAGGAAGGGGGAAAAAAGAGAATACTCAAATAAAATTAGAAATGAAAGAAAAGGCATTAAAACTGAAAGCACAGAAATATAAAAGATCAAAAGAGACTACTGTGAACAATAATATGTGAACAATTTGGACAGCTTAGAAGAAATGGATGAATTCCTAAAGGTACAACTTAACCAAAACTAAATAGTGAAGAAACAGAAAACCTGAACAGACCAATTACCAGTAAGGAGATTGACTCAGTAATGAAAAACCTCCCAACAAACAAAAGTTCAGGAACAGATGGCCTAACTGGTAAATTCTAACAAACATTTAAATAAGAATTAATACCAATCCTTCTCAAACTCTTCCAAAAAATAGAAAAGAAGGGAACCCTTTCAATTTCATTTTATGACACTAGTATTACCTGGATATCAAAAACAGACTAGGACGCTACAAGAAAAAAAAAATTACATGCCAATATCTCTGATGACCAAAGGTGCAAAAATACTCAACAAAATATTAGGAAACTAAATTCAACAATACATTAAAAGGGTCTTGTGCCCCATGATCAAGTAGGATTTATTTCAGGAGTGCAAGGATGTTTCAACACCTGTAAATCAATGTGATACACCCCCATTAACAAAATGAAGGATAAAGATCTTATGATCATCTCAATAGATGCAGAAAGTGTTTTTAACAAAGTTCAACATCTATTCCTTATCAAAAATCTCAAACTGAGTCTAGAGGGAATGTACCTCAACATAACAAAGGCCATATATGACAAACCCACAGCTAACATCCTACTCAACAATGAAAAGCTGAAAGTTTTTCCTCTAAGATCAGGAAAAAGATCAGGATGCCTACTTTCACAACTTTTATTCAACATTGTTGGATAAACATTGTCCTGGACGTCCTAGCCAGAGCAATTAGTCAAGAAAAAGAAATAAAAGACATTCAAATTAGAAAGGAAGAAGTGAAACTTTCTATTTGCAGATGATGTGATATTATATATGGCAAACCCTAAAGAGTCCACCAAGAAACTGTTAGGACTAATAAATTCAGTAAAGTTACAGGATACAAAATCAATATACAAAAATTAATACAAAAGGGTAGAATATGTACTAATAATGAACTGTCAGAAGGAGAAATTAAGAAAGGGCACCTGGGTGGCTCAGTGGGTTAAAGCCTCTGCCTTCAGCTCGGGTCATGATCCTAGGGTCCTGGGATCAAGCCCCGCATCGCATCGGGCTCTCTGCTCAGCAGGGAGCCTGCTTCCCCCTGTCTCTCTGCCTGCCTCTCTGCCTACTTGTGATCGCTGTCTGTCAAATAAATAAATAAAATCTTTTAAAAAAAGAAAACAATTCTATTTATAATTGCCACAAAAAGAATAAAATAAACAGCAATAAATAAACAAGGGAAGTGAAAGACTTGTACACTGAAAGTTGTAAGACATTGATGAAAGAAATTGAAGAAGACACAAAGGAATGGAAAGATATTCCATGCTCATGGATTGGATGAATTAATATTTTTATTTTATTTATTTTTTTAAGATTTTATTTATTTATTAGTTAGAGAGAGAGAGCTAGCACAGGCAGACAGAGAGGCAGGCAGAGGCTGAGGGAGGAGCAGGCTCCCTGCTGAGCAAGGAGCCCGATGTGGGACTCGATCCCAGGACGCTGGGATCATGACCTGAGCCAAAGGCAGCTGCTTAACCAACTGAGCCACCCAGGCGTCCCATGAATTAATATTTTTAAAGTGTCCAGGCTACCCTAAGCAATCTACAGATTCAATGTAATCCCTATCAAAATTTCAATGATGTTTTTCACAGAAATAGAACAAATAATTCTAAAATTTTTATGGAACCATGAAGGACCTTCAATAGCCAGAGTGATCTTGCAAAAGAACAAAGCTGGAGGCATCATGCTTCCTGATTCAACAGATATTACAAAGCTATATTAATCAAGACAGTATAGTATTGGTATAAAAACAGACACATAGATCAATGGAGAAGAAGAGAGAGCCCAGAAATATACCCACACTTTTAAGTTCAGGTAATTTATGATGAAGGAACCAAGAATATACAATGGGGAAAGGATGATCTCTCTGATGAGAAAACTGGACAGCCACATGCATAAGAATAAAATTGGACCACCATCTTACACCACAAACACACACACACACACACACACACACACACACACAC
>RCUC01170818.1:0-23653 GCA_003697995.1 Taxidea taxus jeffersonii | reverse complement strand
ACACACACACACACACACACACACACACACACACACTTCAAAATGGGTGACAGTCTGATACATGACCTGAAACAAAATTTCAAGAAGAAAACACAAAGGGTTAGCTCCTTGGCAGTCTTAGCAATGACAGAGAAGACAAATACTGTATGATCCTATTTATATATGGAATCTAAAGAACCAAATTCAAAGAAACAGAGAACAAATTAGTGGTTGCCAGAGGCAGGGGTTTGGGGGTGGGCAAAAAGCATGAAAGAAGTCAAAGGAACAAACTTCCAGTTATAAGATAAATAAATTATAGGGATGGAATGTACAGCAAGAAAGTATAGTTAGCAGTCTGTATTGTATATTTGAAAGTTGCCAAGAGAGTAGATTCTAAAAGTTCTCATCACAAGAAAAAAGTGCAGCTATGTGGGGTGATGGATGTTAACTAGACTTCTTGTGGCAATCATTTTGCAATACATACATCTATCAAATTAGTATGTTGTACACCTTGCACTAATATGTTATACCTCAGCAATATATATTATATTGTATAATTGAGGTATAATTATACCTCAATAAAAATAATAGGAGAAACTGTGGAGCAGGGGTCTGGTGGGGGTAGGATGGAAGTCTAAGTTCCTGTGTACTATCTGCTCAATTATTCTGTAAATATAAAACTAAATCTACTGATTATTTTAAAAACTGTTGACCAGTTGAAGCCAACACTGATGAAACACTGATAGCAGAATGTCCATCCTGAGAGCTGAGAGAATTCCAGATACTTTTTGTGTGCAAAGACCCAGGGGGAGCTTTACAGACCAACCAGGCTTCTTTGTGGAATTCAAAATTAAGGTTCTCCATGAGTCTAGTTCTTGAAAATTCTAGTATACAAAACCAGCTTTAAGAAGTCCTAGTAACTCCCTTTTCTGATAAGTAGTTTATGTAGTCTTTCGTTATGAGTAAAAGTGGCCCTTGATGGAAATGAATACAGCTTTCCCAAAGAGGGGGGTTGGCATTTTGGACTAAATCTGTGAGTCACTGAGGGACTCTCTCAGGCCATGTGTCATAAGCTTTATGCGGTTATTGCCATTCTGGACAAGCAAGAACAGAGTGATGGGAGTTCTGCTCATTCTTCTTTTTTTTTTAATTTTTAAAAATATTTTATTTATTTATTTGACAGACAGATCACAAGTAGGCAGAGAGGCAGGCAGAGACAGGGTGGGGGAGGCAAGCAGAGAGGGCGGGGGCAGGGAGAGGCAGGCTCCCTGCTGAGCAGAGAGCCGGATTCCGGGCTCAATCCCAGGACCCTGAGATCATGACCTGAGCTGAAGGCAGAGGCTTTAACCCACTGAGCCACCCAGGTGCCCCAGTTCTGCTCATTCTAATTGAGTTCTAACTACAGCACCAAGGGTATCAATTCCAGCAACTGCTGAGTTGTTCAGAAATGGAATTCTGTCAACCCAAGACTTGGGGCAGTGGCCCTGGCCAGGAATTCCATGTCTTCCATTCTGCTTTGGTGGCCCTAGCTCTTTGTAACTGGAGGATAGTAAGGAGAAATGCCCATTTTCAGTAATCCTTGCCTCCCCCCTCTTTGGTGCTCTGCCCACAGACTGCCGTTCCATCCACATTGGGCTTTCAGTCCCCAGTTACCCTCAAAGGAAAAGAGACCCACAGGGACGACTTCCGGGCTTACAGAAGGTCTGCTGGGGCCTGCAGCCGGACAAGCCACAGCAGGAACTGACTGGCGTGGGCAGCAGGGGAAGCAGCCGGGATAGCAACGTGCATCATGTCAGCAGGACCCGTGAGTTCTTGAAGGGCACATTTCAGAGGAGTCATCTGCTGGGGAGCCCAGACAGGGTGACAGAGCAGGGAGATTCTCTGGAGACTCAGTGATGTCCCACTGGGGTCAGGGCTCTCACCACCCCATGCTATGCCACCCCTGCAGACTGACCTCCCTGCCCAGGGACACCTTTAGCCAGGCTGAGCCCTGTCTCTCTCTGGTGACTTGGAGACCTCTGCTCTGAGCTACCCCAAGCTGTTTTTATGGCTTAATTATTTTCCTCATTTCCAAATTCTTAGGGGCCATACAGTTCTTGCCCTAACCACAAACATGACTTGGTAGGAGCCATTGTGCTCCGTAAACTGAATTCCACATCACATTACCTCCACCCTCTTTCCTCACCTGAGCTTGAAGGAACAGTACAGAATTGTTTAGGCACTGGCATGGTGGCTTGCAGACCCCTGGGAAGCTCTCTCCCAGGCCAGCAAATCCCCTGAGGCTTTCTGCTGCTGCTGCAGAAATCAGTTTTGGGCTGATTAAAAATCAGTCTTTTGTTCCTTCCTGTGGAAAGAAAAGTATCAATCTTTTCTTTCTTTTTAAAGACTTTATTTATTTATTTGATAGACAGAGATCACAAGTAGGCAGAGAGGCAGAGAGAGAGAGGAGGAAGCAGGCTGTCCGCAGAGCGGAGAGCCTGATGCGGGGCTCGATCCCACGACCCTGGGATCATGACCCGAGCCGAAGGCAGTGGCTTTAACCCACTGAGCCACCCAGGCGCCCCAAAAGTATCAATCTTAAGAGAAGTGAAAAGACTTGAATTCTGAGAGCCCAACTATGACATTTTATTCTTTTGAGAATTTGCTGTTTCTAGGGACATGATTTCACCTCAACATATCCTAAATCTGCCCAATAAATTATATTTGATTGGTCTCTATTATATATTTCCCCTGTCTTGAGCAAGGCTAAATTAGTTATTTTACTGTCTAAACCTTCAAAGGAATGTCAGAGGCAGTGACAGTGTCTCAGCGTCCCTGTAGGAAGAGATCTGACTCACATGCTCCCAAAGGCCACCTTAGTCACCCACAATCTTGCAGCTGCCCTGAACAACTGCTCTCCTTGGCACCAAGTCTACCAAGTCCTATGGCTTTTCTAGAGTAAGCGTGTCTAAGTGGGAGATGGTTTATGAAAAGCCTTTGGTGCTGTCTAGCATAAGAGATAAGCGCTGATGAAACCATGCATGTGCACACGGACCAGCTCAGGGCTGGGAACATCAGAGACCCAAAGGAGAGCCAGCCTGTTGGGAAGAGTTCCTGCTTCCCATGTTAGATCTGGATGCCTCATCCTCCCCTTCTGGTGCATTCTCCTATAACCCCACCACCTCCCTCACATTTAGGGATGAGGTCCCCTTGTAAAATTGAGTATGCTGGGTCCCTCCTGAGGCAGAGAAGAAACAAATAACATGGTGGGTGTGTGGTAGACACTTAATAGATGTTGGCTCAACTAATACACATTAACCCAATATAAGAGTGAGGATCCCAGATCTTTTTCCTCTATAAGAGGATATTGGTTTGGTTTGGCTATGCTCACTGGCATCAAGGGCTTATGAGATCCTTCTGGTGGGAGGGGTGTGAAAAATTATTAAGATCTTCTACTTGCCTGGTCACTAAACTCTGGGGTCACTAAAAGATCAAAACTGCCTCAAGATGAGCAGTAAAGGAGAGAAAGGCTGTTTCCCAGCCAGACATTTAAGCCTCATATTGAACCTCATTCCAAGGCCTTAGGATCAAGGATATATTTCCTGTGGTCTTCCATTCTCATTTCTGATGAAGAAGGAGCAAGGGTTGGGACAGAACACATATTTGTCTCTAAAGTGTCTCCTCCATAAAGGGTTACTGAAACAGACAATTTCCACTATAGGTGCAAGGACAGTTGGGGTTCTTTTAGACTTTGAAGCTTTGAAATGAGGTAGTTTCCTTGCCTTTGTGTACCTATAAATTTGTGTCTTGGAAGGATACAACTTGGAGAGAGAAGGGGGAAAGGAAGACAGAAAAGGAGAAAGAATGAGGATCATTCTAGACCTTATATGCCCCCTTTGGGGTGAGGGGCAGGCAGGAAAGCAAATTAAAATGTATTTCCTAAAAGAAGCATGTATTTTCCCTCTCTTCTTGTCCTTTGACACTTAAAAACCTGGATCTCCTGGAATTATCAACATATACAACATTCCCTCGCCAGCCATGAGGGCTATTCTAAAAACAACCAAAAAATCCCATTAGAAGAGAATCCTGAGTTAGTGACCTTAAGACCTTGAGGGGTAATTGGGGTTGAGAGTCCAAGTTTGCAAGTGAATCAGTGAAAGTCCTAATAAATGGAAAGTTTTCATAAACCATGCACCAGCCAAATTTACCTTATTCCTGGAGAACTGAAAGTGGACTCCAGTCTCTCTGGCCTCATCCTAGGGGACGTCCATGTCTTTGCTCAAATTGCTGTGCATTCCCAGAAGCTAATCTCAGCCTCACCCTGGCTCCAGGTCTTTTCCTGGTGGGCTTGTCATCTCCCTGTGTTATTTATATATATATAATAGTATATGTATACTATTATATATATATATATAAATTTATCTACATGTACATACATGTAGATAAATTTTTTGAAAGATTTGATTTATTTGACAGAGAGAGAGCACAAGCAGGAGTGAGAGGCAGAGGGAGAGGGAGAAGCACACTCCCTGCTGAGCAGGGAGACTGATGCAGGGCTCAATCCTAGGACCCTGGGATCATGACTGAGGTGAAGGAAGACACTTAACCCGACTGAGCCACCCAGGCACCCCATCTCCCTGTGTTTCATGTCCTATACCTGTTCTCTGCCTTCACCTCCAGGCCAGCTCAGGCATGGAGTTCAGACCTTCTTTGGTTTCCCCAGAATTGGTCACATATGGCATACATGTTGAGTGGCAGGCTTTGCCAGAGGTTCAGAACTAAGTTCAATGTTGTAGAGATACACAATTTTTAAAATGAGATACTAGATATCCCTGTTCTTAAAAATCTCTGACCATGGGAAGTTTCCCATTGGGCATTTTTCTCTGCAGTTCCAGCCTCCTACTATATTTTGGTACCATATCTGCCCAGCCCCTGTCCCCTCCCAAGTCCCCTCACATCTTGCTCTCAGCTAAGTGCCCTCCTCACACACACACACACACACACACACACACACACACAGTCCCCTTACTTTTCAGTTACATCAGTTTCTCTTCCCGCCCCTCCTTGGCTCAGGGCCCATTTTCACACAGCTGAGACCACATAGTGGGTTAACCTAAACACAAAGATCATCTCCTCCAAGTGCAGCCCTTCAGCAGCCTCAAAGACCTGAAAGAGGTTGATGCTTCCTTCTCCCTTTCTTTCTCCCCTCCGGCCTCTGCATGCCAGGTCAGGATTCTTTGTGTGACTCGCGCCCCACATCCCTGATGGCTTAGGTTGGAGAAGCAGCAATGGTCTGCTTTGATTTTAAATAACAATTTCTTCACTTTACTGCATTTATAGTCGCTAAAACAAAACAATAAGACCCACATGCTAGTTGAAGACTATGGGTTACATCTCACACACCTTAAATGGTGAATAATGGATGTGATACAATCATTGCTTCTTACTATTTTGGCTCCCCAGAAATATCAGAACCTCCTCGTAAAGGGCTCCAGTCAGATGAGTGTCATTGTTCTTTTTTCTCTGTGGGGTCTCCTGCAAATGCTCAAAGTCTGATTTCCTATTGAGGCTGATGCCCTTTCCATGGAAGGCAGAGGGATCCCTTATTTGAATTTCGGTGAGTGTTCCACTTGCCTGACACACCAATATCTTCAAGCCTTCATTCCATCCATGAGCCTGTAGGGAAGCCAGCAATGCACTTGCCAGGCTCTGCTGGTCTTCTGTCCTCTGATGCAGCTCTGCCCTTGGTCAGGGCCATGGCCAAGGTTTCTTTTCCTTGACCTTCCTTCTTGTCTTGCTTTTGGCCTGTTCCACCATTGCTTTACTCCCCCTCTTTTACTGATGCCCCATTCTTCCTTATGCTAACTATTCTTACTGCCATGACTCAACATTCTTTATAACTCTCACATTTGCGGTTCTTAAGAAGGTACACAGAAGAAAATTTCCATACCCTAGAATTTCATAAAAGGGGCACTCATAATTAAGAAGGTAATTTGATCACAAGTATTGGAAACCTATCTGAGCTGGCTTGGGTAAGGAAGGAATGTGTGTGTGTGTGTGTGTGTGTGTGCACGCATGCGCACGTATGGGTGGGTGTGGGTTAATGTTATAAGACCAAAGAAGCCTCTCATGATCCCAAAGCAGAATAAACAACCAGGCTCAGCGAGTGGATACAGCACCTCTCAATCCCCTCTCCAAGATGGATGGCCTCCTCCTCTGCCTTTCCCGTGGGTCTGTTCCATTTGCATCCTTCTGTAGCCTTTTCTGCATCTTGTCTTGTAGCCTTTTCTTGTAGCCTTTTCTGTGCCCTTGTCTTCCAGTTTACATGCTGTCTCTTCCAGAGACAAGCAGGAAAGGCCCCAGCTGTCTTAGAGACCCAATTCAAAGTTTCCAGGCTTGGATCAGATGTCCAATGAACTCTTCATTGTCTGATTACCTGTAGCCAAGGGGCACAGGTCATACATTACACCGACACAGCTGCCATAGGCTCATCCTTTGGGGGAGGGCTATGGGCTGGGCTGACATCCCTAAAATTACCTACGACAGGAGGAATTCCTGTAAACACAAATGGGGGCAGATTCTCTTCGTCTTCTCTCAGCACATTTTGAGTTCAGGGACAGCTTCCTAGAAAAAGAACTCTTGTCCATGAAATTAAGACTTGGGGCCTTCACATTGCCTCTTGAGACCCACCTCACACAATGACCTTAGAACTCTAGGTCAGTCTCCAACTCCCCAGTATTCAGTGGCCTTGAGCTACCCAAAGTCCCCACCCAACTCCACCCCCCAGCAGCATTTCCTTGTCCTGGGCTCCTTTCTTGCCCGGGCTAATCCCAGCTGATACACTCATGAGTGTTAATCACTGAAATTCATTCACCCAGCAAATATTTATTGAGTGCCCATGCTGTGCGAACTCTGTGCTGGAGGCCAGCAGCATGATTTGAGCAAGGCAGATGCCACCTTCGCAAAGCTGGCTATCTAGAGATGCCTGCAGAGTCCAAGAGAGAGAGGGCAGGAACCTGTGAAAGGGCTCGTCCAGAGCACAGGGCCCCAGGACCAACCTCCTGACTATCCTAAATGCCTTCCAGGTCTTTCCTAGGGGGGTGAAGTCTTGCTGGATTGTAGTCCACTAGATCATTTTGTGCTTTGCTCATCCAATGACTAGACAGTCCCTACTCAGTAAAAGCACAATTCTGCTTGCTTCTTTTATTGTGTTTCCTGAAGCTGGCTCCTGCATTGTTAGGTTTCTCCCAGCAACTGCTGGTGGAGTCCAGTCCTCCAGCTGTCACTATGTGACTCTCAGCTGTGTGCTATCAACCACAGGGACTATTACCTGTGGCATTTCTCATTATGGGGATTAACTTCTGATGTGCTGCCTGCATGTGGGGCCCACAGTGCATTAGAGTCACCCTGATCCGGGAGCCCAGCATGTGGTGTGCTAAACCTTCTGTGAGCAGGGGGAAGGGGCAGAGAGAGTGGAAGGGCCGTGGGCTGGACGGTAAGGAGGTAGCATGGGAGCAGCGTGGGCATTTAGAGGCTGAAAAGGACTGAGCCCTTGCAATATTTAAAAGGGCTAGGCTGATGACTGGTAACAAGGGAGAAGGGCATTGGACCCGTTGGCAACAACAGCAGTAGCCAGAGCATTTATTGGGTGACTGGTGTATACCAAGCACTGTGCCATCCAAATCACATACATTATCTTACTTAATGCCCATCAGAGTCTAAAGAGGTATGATTAGCCCCACTTTATAGAGGGGGGAAACTAAGGCTCCAAGAGACTCATGCTTTGCCAACATCCTACTGCTAATAATTAGCAGAGTCAGGTGTTAAACCCAGGTCTGGGCTCTTAAAGCTCCATGGGAATAAAGAGAATTCTCTGGCCTCCTTGGTGATCTCTTTGGGTGTTTCTGTGGTATTTTGGGGTAACCCCCAGCCCTTGATCTGGTGTGGGGTGTAGTAGCTGTCCAACGGCACTCAAGAGGAGACAGGCTGACTTCAGCCATACTGTAGTGTGACCTGTAGAGCCTGAGCCCCTGGGGAAGTGCCTGTCTCCTCCATGTCCTGTCCCACTGAAGAGTCCACTGTGGCAGAAACTCCTCGATGGTGGTGTTTGCTGGGAGCCCAGCACCTAAACCTACACCCCTAACCTTCTGCTGCTGTTTCCTCAACCTGAAAGCCAGTATCCTTGATTCTTGAGCCTCAGGTATGAAGATGTGATGAGTGGGGCCAGCCACGGTGGGCAGTGTGGCATGGAGGACATCAGCTGACTTTGCTCTCCTCTAGGCTCTCTTAATTTGGGGCCTGGTGGGGCCTTCTATGGTGTAAACTGGGTTTCCAGTTTCTCAACTGTGAAGTAAAGGGCTTGGATTAGACAGCAGCTAAGCTCCCTCCTAGCCCTGAGACTTAGAGAATTCAGGGCTCAGCGCGCCTTGGAGCAGCAGCCGCCCAGTGACCTCTAATCAACCTTGGCACATTCTAAGTACTCAGTAAGCACTTGTTGAACCGAACCCAGGCGATTAGGAGTTTCTCAGCAGAGCAAAATAATTCCGCGGTGGGGTTCGCCACACACCCTCGAGTGACCAGTTCCCACCGTCCTTGAGCACCGGGGAACCCCCCTCCCAGTGATGGCATTTGGCATTCCGACTGGAAGTGGCTGAAGAGGTGGAGGACAAGGGGAGTTTGGGTTTGGAGTTGGGGCAAAGAGAAACCAGGTGCATGGAACTTTATTGACCAAGTGTGGTTGTTTTGAAACTCAAGACCCCACAGCAACCCTCCGGGGGGCTGTGTGGCTGCTGAGAACGGCCCGCCTTGGCAGCCGCTCTCGGGCCAGCTCACCGGCGGCCAAGGCTCTTAAGGAGGCCCCGGGGAGTCTCCCGGCAAACGCTGGCCCTGCCTTTATAAAGGGGCCTGAGGAGAAGCGCCTGGGCTCTCCTGGAGCCCTCACGGGGGAGGGGGCTCGAGCGTGCTCTCACAGGCCGGCCGCTGCCACCGCCACCGCCCCCGCCGCCTGCGTGAGTCGCTGCGTGAGCCGCTGAGGCGCCGCTGAGTCCTCCTCTCTCCCGAGCCCTTGAGGACCCCCGCCCCTCACACTGCTCCCTCTCGCATTCTCTCTCTCTCACACCCGCCGCGCCGCCGGAGCTTGAATTCGCCCTCAGTACGGTCTTTCTCTCTCACACACGATCTCTGTCACACTTACTGCAGCCCTTTCCTCTCCCACATACACCTCCCCAGTCTTTCCCCCTTCCCTCTCTCTCTCTCTCTCTTTCTCTGTCTCTCCTCTTCTGACACTTCCCGTGGTGCTTAACTGGAAACAAAAGTGAGTTTGTTGTGAGCCGCTGGGGAAGAGGACGTTTGGAGGCAGTGGCCAGGGTGGCAGCCGCAGAAGCAGGCTGGGGCCAGAGGCAGTGCCAACAGCCGGAGACCCCAGTGCTCAGCTGTCCCAGGGAGCAGGTAATGCCCCACTCAGGACTGCTTCAGGCATCCTGCTCTCCGCCCATCTCAACTCCCCATGACTGTTGCATCTGTTTGTCTTCTTACCTGGCCTTGAAGGGGAAGGGGAATTCCAGACCTAGGGAGCAGTGGGCATGAGGAATGAGGTGCCCTGCTCTCCAGAGAACTGTCTGTGGTCTGATGTGGCTGGGGTCCGGGCTATCTGGGATTGGGGGTGGCTGGGGTCTGGGGGGTCTGGGGTCAGGGATGGCTGGGGCCAAGTATATCTGGGGTTAAGGGTGACTGGGCTCCAGGACATCTGGCTGAGGAACACGGTAGAACCTAAAAAGGCAGGGAAGAGCCAGATCAGAAGGGATATTTTGAGCCATGTCCTAGACCCTAGGCTCTAGGTAATACAGAGCTTGTTAAGGCTTTTTCACCCAGAGAGTAACATAATCAAGTCTACATTTTAAGAGGGTAGTTTTTGAATTCTGATTCTCTGGAGAATTGGTGTGTCCTCTCAGAATCAGAGTCTTAGTCTTCTCCCAATCTAAAGAAAAAATAAGGTTATTTGTTCAATTGCTAGCTTTTCTTCTATAAAATTTCCTTAACTTTTGATGTCTGCTAGCAAGCATCAGCAGTCAATAACCCAATGAAAAGACTATGTTTAAAGTAATAGAGGAATTTTATTTTTGAATTTTTCTAAGTAAATGAGGTAGATTGAGCCATATACAGATAAAGTAATAGTATTTTCTGATAGTAAATTATTTCTAACCCATATGCAAAATATTTTATGGTTCTGCCCAAGTAGCACCATGACTCCCAGGAGTGTGTCATGTGAACATGTCTGAAATGTTTTAAAAGCAAACTTTGCTGCCACATAGGGAGTAGGGGTGGATTATGCAACCAAAGGCAGAAGCAGAAGGAGGCTCTCGTGGTGATAGGAACAGGAAACAATAAGAACCTGAACTAAGATGGTGGCAGTGGGTAAGAAAAGAAGGAGAGAGCTGAAAAGTATTTAGGAAGCAAGGGAAAGAAGTTCATGTCTGGACATGAATGGTGAGAGAGCAAGAGGCTTCAGGAGTGAGTCCAATATTTCTTATCCGGGTGACTGGATAGCTAGCATGGCTATCATTCAAAACAGAGAAGGGCAGGGTTGGGGTGTTGGAATAAGGAAAGTGTTTTGAATATATTGAGGTTGACTTGTGAAGGCTGCAGAACTCTCAGATGGAGTAATCCAGTTGACTGCTGGAAATGCTCAATACAAGCAGAGTCTGGAGACATGGGGCACCTCATCTATAGGGTGACACCATAAAGAACACAAGATGGTATAGAGTTTAGAAAGAGAAAAGAGAAGAAGGCCAAGGAGAGATCTTGGGAAAGATGAAGATTTAAGTAAGATAGGCAAGAGGGGCCAGGGAAAAATACTGAGAAGTCCTCAAAGAGATAGGACAAAAATATCAAGAAAGTACTTTGTTATGAGAACCCAAAGTGTAGCATGTCTGTTCAGAGGGAGCAGTCACCACCACTGACGACCCAAAGAGATAAACCAGACCTGTTGGTTTGCTTGGTTTTATTACCTAATTGTTTGAGAATAAGATAGCAAGAGTGATCTCAGGGCATGGTTGTAAACTCAGATGTGTAACATAAATGAGATTAGCAGGGTAGAGGAGGGAGCATTTTAGTTTGCTAAAATTTGCCCATGACACTTTGTGTCAACTGTATTCAAGTAAAAGGACTTTTAAAAAATGCATATACCCACCTGAAGAAAGCAGCTGTCACTCAGCCTTAGTTGATTGTTTCCAAGCAAGAATGTAGGCACAGTCCTCAGAGCATCTGAATTTTCAAGAGAAGTCAGAAATCTGGATTCTATAAAGATTTTATTTATTTATTTGACAGACAGAGATCACACAAGCAGGCAGAGAGGCAGGCAGAGAGGGGAGGGGAGAAGCAGGCTCCCTGCCGAGCAGAGAGCCTGATGCGGGACTCGATCCCAGGACCCTGGGATCATGACCTGAGCCGAAGGCAGTGGCTTAACCCACTGAGCCACCCAGGCGTCCCAGAAATCTGGATTCTTAAATGAAATCTCACAATTATTTATGTTAGCAACTATTTAAAAAACTTTTATACTCTGTGAGGGCTAAATTAAACATATCTTTGAGCAGCCAGTTTGAAATCTCTGTCACTTAGAGAGATGGGGCTGAACCAGTTACAGCAGGTGAGAAAGTGATTGGGTAAGGAGGAAGTGGAGACCACTCCTTCAAGAAGTTGGAGGGAAAGGAGAGCATAGAAGGCAGGTAGAGTCAGGGGAGAGTGTTCTAGGGTAAGAAGAACTGTTTATAGGCTGGGAGGAGAAGAGTGGAGAAACAAAGTTGAAGACCAAGGTGAAGAAAGGCTAGTTGATAAAATAATGGTCCAGCAGAAGAGAATAAATGTGGCCAGAGATTAAGCTGGAGGAAGGACTCCTTTGTTCAAAAATGGACTACGAAGTGGTAAGGGTACAGATGAACCAGAAGGGAGATAGCAATGGATTTCACATCTTGAGGCCTTTATTTCCTTGGCGAGGTGGGTAGGAGATGGATCAAGAGGCTTGAAGAGAGGAGCAAGGGTATGAATGGCGTGGAGGGACATGGGACACGCCACTGACAAGGATGAGTGGGAGGTGGCTGCACTTCTGAGATCTGCTGAGGGTGGAAACCCTCCATCTGCACAGCTGGATGGTTTTCTCCAGCAGGGCTCATGAGCCTGGGTGCTGGGGTTGGTGGTGAAGGGGATTAGTACCTCTTACACTGCGAGCCCTTGTCATGTGTCTTACTCTCCTTAACTGACGTATCTCCTTACTCCTCTCAACAAACCTGCTCATTCAGACTGAACACCTATAAGCAAGTGGCAGCTCTTGGATTCATACCCATGTCTAGCTGGATTGCATTGTGCACCTTGTCTCCACCATACCACAGTATCACGCTGCCTCTCCCTGTGTCCCAGGACATTCCTGTAGAGATGAAGACTGGGCCAATGAATTCTTGTTTGGGCATTGGCTGCCATGTTTTACTGGGAAGTCAAGAGTTGGGAGTATGATGACAAAGTAGTTGAAAATTCACTACTGGGAATCCATGGAGAAATAAGTGAGGGCCAGTGGGGATGATGAATTAAGGGGTCAGAGGGGCTTGGGGGAAGGGGAAGAGTTGATGAAGCCCAGGAGACAATCAATGAGAGACTGAACCAGGGCAGAAGCAAAGGGATTGGTGAAGAGGGAAATATTCTTGAAAACTTTCAATAGGGGGGTGGAGGTGAGAAAAAGTAGTTGAGGTGAAGATGACTCCAGGGTATCTAGCCGTACAGTTGGGTGGACAGCCATGCCTTTAACCGAGGCTTTTCACATCAAGTACTACCTCTCTTGTCTTGCTCTAGGCACAAAGGCCAGCACATTCTCACTTCAAAGTCTTTGAAACACTCAGAGCACTCTTTTTCCAGAGATGCAGAAGTGGTACATTCTCTTCTTCCAAGTCACAATGTAAACATACTCCTCAGAGGGGTCTTTCTTAGCCAATCTCTCTAATGTAGTTCTCCTGTTGCTTTATTTTCTCTCTCTCTCTTTTTTTTTTTTTTCAGGACACTTATCAGTACCTGTTTCTACCACTAGAACAGACATTCAAGAGGGATATATGGGATATATGGGCCTTTATCTGAGCTTTGTTTTCCAACACCTGGAACAATGCCTGGCACATAGTTGACTTTCATGAAATACTGAGTAAGAGAAAGGAAAGAAAAGGGATGCCTGGGTGGCTCAGTTGGTTAGGGGTCAGCCTTCAGCTCAGGTCATGATCCTAGGGTCCTGGAATCGAGGCCCGCATCTGACTCCCTGCTCGGGGAGGGGGGGAGCCTGCTTCTCCCTCTGTGTGCTACTCTTCCTGCTTGTGCTCTCTCTCTCTGTTAAATAAATTAAAAAAAAATTTTTAAGGGTGGGGAGGGGAGGAAAGAAGGAAGGGAAGGAGGATGGGGAGCATGTTTGGGGAAGGGTACATGTTCAGTGTTGGAAGGTGCCTGAGAAACAGCCAGGAGGTGACATGCAGTGGGGAGTTGGGAAGCAGAGTGGGAGCTCAGGAATAGGTTGTTACCATGCCCAAGAAGGAGGGGGACTCCTGCTGCACACAGGTACAAGCACGTCCTGTCACAGGCTGACCGGCCCTTCAAGGCCAACACTGGGAGTTGACTGTTTTGGGATCCAGTGGGAAGAGGGGTCCTTCTGGGTTTTTTATGCTGAAGTTGGGTCAGAGTTTTTCTCACTTCTCACTTTTCTGTTTTCCACCCTTGCTGCTGCCCAGCTTTGGCCATTTTCTATCCTTCTTCCTTGTCATTTGACTCCCAGACCCTGGAGTCTGAATGTAGGTTAAATCCAGCCATCTCCTTTATCTCAAAGAATCTCACCCACATCCAACCCACAGAGGTGTGAGGACTTAGTTTTACTAAATTAGGAAATACTTCTCCCTTGAGCCTGGCTCCTGTTCCATTTCAGTTGAGCTTACAGCCCTTAGCCTCCTCTGGCCCTTCAGAAGACCCTGCTGTCCTCTTTTTGCAGGGTCTCCAGCTGCTGAGCAGCTCCAGGACATCCTGGGGGAGGAAGATGAGGCTCCCAACCCCACCCTCTTCACAGAGATGGACACCCTACAGCACGATGGAGACCAGATGGAGTGGAAGGAGTCAGCCAGGTGAGGCAGAGCCCCAGGGGAAGGGAAAAGGCGGCTTCCCACTGTAGTCTGCCTGGGGCCCAGGCTGAGCTGACCTTCCTGGTAGGAAGGACCACTGACCACTGGTGTCTTGCACCTTGTATCCTGCTGGGGCACTCCCTGAGCCCTAAAGACCTCCATGTCGGCCTTCCTTGGTGTCCAGAACTGGGCTGGACACTAATAAGCAAACAGATACTTATCACTTTGTTTTTATTGTCAAATTAAAACCCAAGTGAGAAAGTGAACAGATACCCATGAGGCCTTGAGAGAATAATAAAAGGACATATATACTTTCTTGCCATATGGTTCAAACTAAATGCTATAGTTTGAGGGAAGGGAGAAGGGAAAGCACCAAGGGGGCTGGAGTAGGCAGGTAGGGCTTCCTGGAGGAAGAAAAATGTTTGTCATGAAAAATCCAGGTGGGGGTCCGGTGGACCTCTGAAGAAAAGAGACTCAGCAGAGTTTGGGGTGGGACCAGCAGAGTGGAGCTCTGGAAGCACGTGGAGGGGTTGGGACAGAGGAACTGACTGTGTATACAGGGGGAGTAGAAGGAGAAGAGGCAGAAGGCTGTTGGGGAGCCACGTGGTGAAGACATGGAGCCAGGGGAGGATTGGAGTAAGGAGTAGTGCTGGCCATACCCAGTACCTGGGATAGGGTTGACTTCTAAATGAACTGGACTGGTCAGCAACATCAAATGCTGCCAAGAGTCTAAGGAAAAAGTAGGCTATGGTAGGAGGCAGCAAGAAGGGCCGCTGAGAGAGGGGGGGACCCTGGTTAGGAGCTTGAGAAGCCCCAAAAGTGGACTATACCATTGTTTCTTTTTTTTATTAGTGTGCCCCTCACCCCCAAGAAATTTTAATTTAAATTTAGCTTTATTAAATTAGCATTTGATTTATTTCTCATGAGAGGAATTAAATACTAAGGAACATGTTTCAAGTCAGGTTGGCTTGAACTTTGGAATGCCATAAACCATGGTAATACCTAAAACTTTTTGCTCCCCAAGACCACTTTGGGGCTGCTATTGCCCCAGTTGAGAATGCCTGTGTCTGGGACTGGCTGGGCCTGTGGGCCACCAGGATGCCCACATCCTGGCAGCTGCTCCATCCATGGCCTGGGCTCCTCCCGCACCCACCAACCTCACTCACCTGGTCAGTTGCTCTGTAGAGTGAGGAAGAGCAGGTTGGACATCCCCAAGCCTCCCCTTTCTAATCTCTCCTGGAAGAAGGGCCACTGGGTGGACTACCAGATCCCTGCAGGCCTCTGGGAGTGAATGAATTCTAGCCTCATGGCCTGCCCCAATGTCTGGAAGCTCTGGAGCCTCTATTTATGAGCCATTCAGCAAGTCCTTACTATATGCTCAATAGTTTAAAGGCTCGTCTTATGCAAGCTGCACAGTGACAGTGAGGAAGTAGGAGCCAGTATTATCCCCATTTTATAGATGAGGATACTGAGGTTTAGAGAGGGAAGTAGCTTGCAAGGCTCAGAGAGTACAGGCTGCTGAGTCTGAGTTCTAGACCAGGTCTGCTGACCCCAGCTTGAGGGCTTATGTACTTTGTCATGTTTCCCCATTTTCTCAGCTAACTTATCCCCTTCCTCCAACTTCCAGGGGCTCTGTTTGGGTTTCCATGGGGATATATGAGTTTAGAGGTAATTTCACTGGGATGGGAGAAAAATGGAGATAGCCACAGAGACCAGGGCATCTATTCAGGGCTGAGAAGAGAGGGGAGAACATTTTACATGACCAGAGCCCAGTCTGGGCTACAGCAGCTTAATCCATCTGAGGAGCTGGTGCTGCTCCTCCCTTTCTTGTCCAAGGTGGGCAGATAGAAGGAACATTGAGAGAGGCCTTCTCAGAGACCCCGTAAGAAGAGCATTTTCTCTCCGCTAGGCAAAATCTGCATCCAGGACCAGACCTTCCATGAGGGCCTATCATGCAGGCCCATAGATCCCTTGCTAAGAATGCCTCTGGGCCCTCAGAGACCCGATTGTCTGTCACCATAGACAAAATACTGTTTCTGGTTTGAGCATAGATCCATAGTGGCTTCTGCACTGTAGACCCTGTAATGAAACTGGTAAACTGGAGGAGATGATGTTTGTAGAAGCAGGCTCCTCGTGAAATAGAAAGGAGTCTGATCCTTAACCATCTACAAGTTGTTGGGTTTCCCTGTGAGGTAGGCTTTCTAAGGACAGCATCTATGGTGATCCTGGAAGGGTCCTCAGCGGACCTCAAACCAACAGTGAGAGGAAAGTGATGACTAGGGGCGCCTGGGGGGCTCAGTCGGTTAAGCGTTTGCCTTCAGCTCAGGTCAGGGATCGAATCCTGCATCATCTTGCTCCTTGCTCAGTGGGGAACCTGCTTTTCCCTCTGCCTGCTGCTCCCCCTGCTTGTGCTCTCTCTCGCTCTCTGACAAGTAAATAATTAAAATCTTAAAAAAAAAAAAAAATAACTAGAAGAAGTTAAAATGGCCGAACCCAATTCCAGGCAGATGTGAGGGAGAAGCAGCTTGGGGGCCAACTTGGGGGCTGGAAACAGTGGAAGGAGAGGAGCCCAGACCTCCCTACCTCGAGCCCCCTTTCTCTACCTAGCCTTCTTTAATCTTTTGTCCAGCCAGCGCATCAGGTTTTCACCTCACTGTTGGAAGTTTGACCAATAAAGCTGTAGAGAGGTCAGAGGAAGGGCTTGACCATTGGCCAACAAGTCCACCTTGGCCTGGATACTTGTGCTGGAGACTCCTCTGAGCCAACTGCAACAGTGGAGGTGCTTGGGGCCAGGCCACACCCCCATAAAAGAATGGGAAACATTTTCCTCAGCTGACAGGCTATGAGATCTACTCCGGAAACCAGAGGTCTTAGAAGTTTCCAGAATCCAAGAATCTGCAAATCCTAAGGTGTTCTGGCCTCCTTGGGATAATAGGAGAAAATGATGGTGGTGTGGGGGGTGGACAACCCCTCACACAGACACTCAGGCCCTGGGAGGGTTGTAGTCCTATACCCACATCAAAGGGAACGGAGGAGGGGACCCTTTAATAAAAGCATTTAATTTGCTGCAGGAGTATTTACTTTATTGAGTTAGGAGATTAACACAGAGTGAAAATCTCAAATCCACAAGGAATTTTCCCTGGTGGTGCTTTGTTGGGGGTTATTAGTTTGGGGGATGTTTTGAGCCCTTGGAGAAGGAGTCACCCCTGGGTGGATTTAAATGGCTTTTTGAGCTCCACTGAATCCTTGCCCCTGTGTGCATAATGGGGACTGTGTGTGTGGGTGTCACTTCTGATGTGATCAATGCGGGTAGGTCAGGCTGTTAATAAGATAGATTTTTACTAACTCTGTCTCTTCAGCATTCCCGGGAGGAAAATGAAGCTGGCTGTTGGCTGATCCTGACCTTGCCTGAAGGGAGGGCTGGGTCAGGTGGGTGGGGGCACTTAGCCCCTCGTTTCAAGCAAACAACTTACCCAGAATGCTGTCCTCTCTCAGGCCCAAGTCTGCCTGGCTGCAAGGACAGCAAGAGAAGAGTGACCTGGGCTATAACCCACCCAGGTGTGGAGGGCCCTTTGGGGTTACCCAGAAATAGCCAGAGTTTAAAGCCTTCTAAGAGTTCTGAGAGAAAATTCCAAATCCAAGCTGTCTCTGATCTCAACTCAGAGCAGACCAAAAAGTGAACTTTGCAGAGGTTCTTTTTTATTTAAATTTAATTTTTTTCAGTGTTCCAAAATTCATTATTTATGGACCACACGCAGTGCTCCATGCAATACGTGCCCTCCATAATACCCATCACCAGGATCACCCAACCCCTCACCCCCTCCCCTCCAAAACCCTCAGATTGTTTCTCAGAATCCAGTCTCTCATGGTTCGTCTGCCCCTCTGACTTCCCCCAACTCACTTCTCTCCATCTCCCCATGTCCTCCGTGTTTTCCTTATGTTCCACAAATAAGCGAAACCATATGATACTTGACTCTCTGCTTGACTTATTTCACTCAGCATAATCTCCTCCAGTCCTGTCCATGTTGATACAAAAGTTGGGTTGTTCATCCTTTCTGATGGGGGCATAATATTCCATAGTGTATTTGGACCATATCTTCTTTATCCATTCGTCCTCTGAAGGGCATCTTGGTTCTTTCCACAGTTTGGTGACTGTGGCCACTTTGCAGAGGTTCTTATGAGACACCTGTGCTTTAAGGACATTTCTGTGATGACCAGGAAAGGGTGGAAAGAAGGGCAGGAAAAGTGGGTCGGCTTAGTTGGATCCAATCAAATCAGCATATTTTCAAAAAAGCATCTTCTGTGCGGGGATGCTTATACACTCCATGTGTGATAGAGAGGAGAGCCTGAACTTTGTCTCAGCTTTAAACTGCTCCCACTTACAATCCTGTAGAATGCCTTCCTAGTAGTATCATCTCCCTGCTTAGTCTGGGGCAGAATCCATCCCCAGCCTCTGGCCTCACTACTCCCCCAGGACCGCTCTACAGGTTAAAAGCAGAGTAGGAAGCTGAGAGCTCTTAGCACAGAAGTCTGCAAACCTCATTCATCCATTTAAGTATGATTTACAAAGTGTTTACTGTCTGTAAACCTGAGCCAGCTGCTGGAGATCCAAAAATGAGCACAGCAGGTGCTATCCTGACTCACTCGGGCTTTCTGTCGAGTGGGGCACAAAAGTGGATAAACAGACATTTGAAGATGAGGTGCTGTGAAAGCACAGTGTGGGAGCACCCAGCCCAGACAGCGGGCTCAAGGAAGACAAACAGGAGCAAGAGGTGTTCACCCTAAGACCTGAAAGATAGGTCAGAGTGAGCCAGGAGAGAGTATGGAGGGGGAAAAGAGAGGCCGGGGAACCAGGAGAACAGACCCACAGATGAAGAGGCAGAAATGTCCGTGGCTAGGCTGCACAGTGTGGGGTCAGTCGTGGAGGGCCAATGCAGACCATGTTGTGCAGTTTGAACTTGAGCTCAGTGGGAGCTCGCACTGAGGGGAAGCGGAGCAGGATGGTCTGGGAGAGGCCACTCTGGCTCTGTATAAGGGGAGGTAAGACTGGGCCTGTCAGGAGGCTAGTCCTGGTGAAAGATGGGATCCCGAACCTAGATGTTGGCAGTGGGAACAGAGTGCAGGGGTGGATTTGAGACCGATTTTTTTTTAGCAGATAATTTAATATATTTTGAGCATATAATTTAATATATATATTATATGTGTGTGTTAATATATACATTCCTTTTAAATATACTTTATTTTTTAGAGCAGTTTTAGATTCACAAGAAATGTGGGTGGAAGGTGCAGAGTTCCCATTTTCCCCCAGTCCCTGCACGGGCAGAGCCTTCCCTAGGATGAACACCCTCCATGAGTGTGGTGCATTTATCACTGTTGGTGAGCCTACGTTGCCACACCATCACCCAGAGCCCAGAGTTTACATGAAGGCTCACTCTTGGTGTTGCACCTACTGTGGGTTGGGACAAATGTGTAAGGATGTGTATCTACCAGTATTGTATCCTACACAGTAGTTTCACTGCCTTAAACATCTTCTGTGCTCTGCTTATTCATATCGCTCTCTTCCTAATCCCTGGAAGCCACTACTCTTTTTACAGGATTTGAGACTGTCTTAATAGGGAGGATTTACAGGACTTAGTAACAAGCGGCATACTGGGGACCAGGATAGCCAGGGAGATGCCCAACTTTCCTGCTTGAGCAAGTGGGTAACTTGTGGTAGCACTATAGGAAACACAGGAGGAAGAGCAAATTCTCATTGTGTTGGGCATTTTGTTTTGTTCTGGTGGACACTGATGATGAGTGCCCCCTGGCACATGTTCTGTTTGCGGAAGCTGCAGTTGGAGGTGTCCAGCAGGTCACCAGGTAGCTTCGGAGGTCTGGAGCTTAGTGGAGAAGCCTAGATTTGTCTGTGCTCAGCATCTAGATGGGACTCAAACTCATAGAAAAGGGTAAGGTTGGCCTTGAGATCGTGAAGTGAGAGGGTTCCCAGGGCTGAACCCCCAGGTCACTAATGTTTGCGGGGTGGGCAGAGGGAGTAGAACCCACCACGGAGACTGAGAAGGAGCCACTAGGGAGGTAGGAGGGGAACAAGAGTGCTGTGCCCTGGAAACCAGGGGCAGGGAGACATTCAAGATGGAAGGAGCGACCACCCAGTGGAAGAGGAACAGAAGAGTATCCATTGGATGGAGAGACAGAGCAGTCTCAGGAGTGACATGGGGTAGAGGGTGGAGGAGAGAGTCAGGATGACGAGGGTGGGTTCAGTGGAATGGTTCTTCCAAGATGCTTGTCTGTGAAAGATGGCAGTGACTTGGTCTCCCAAGGGAGGGTTTTGTTCTTTGTGAGCATGAGCGATCTGAGCATACCGAATGCTGATAGAAAAGGGCCAGATGAAGGAGAGTGGTATAAAGATGTGTGAGTGGGAGAGGAGTTGCTGGGTGGAGGGGACGGGCCCTGAGCCCCTAGCTGGGAAGGCCCCCCCCGCTTTTGTGTGTCAGCTGCAGCGAGGCCTGGGGGTTTCTATCAGGGAATTAGGGCTGGTGATTGCCAGAGCCATCTCTTGTTGGACACGGCGGGGAGCAGAAGAGTGGACTGTGGGAGCTGCAGGTGGCCAGGTGGTCCTGAGGAAGGTGAGCAGCTGTGGGTCTGGGGCCTCCTTTGGCTGCCGTTGAGCCATGTACAGAGATTTGTGGTCCCATGAAAGTTTTCAAGGTTATTTGACCTTGACTAGTTGCTTCTTTCCTGGTCTGAATAGTCTCACAGTCTTTATCAAGCTGCTTTCACAGCCAGTAGCTGGCATGGTGCTTTCCTCTCCCTCCACTAGTCAAACACTGATACCTGACACTTATGCTGGGTAAGTGGGAAAAAGTGATTCTATACAAATCAGAACTTGGATGTCGGCCCAGGTAGAAGTAGGCAATGTTCCCCCAGGCCTTCAAGGCCCTGGCTGCCTCCAGTGCTCTCACCTGTGAGCCATGTAAACACAGACCCGGGGCCTGAGCCAGGGTGTGTGTCCCCCAGGGATTTCCTGATCACGTCTTGTCAGCACAGCTGGGGGTGGGGGGGTGGAGGGAGGGTTGCTCCCTGAGGCCTAACACTCCAGGAGGGGCCAGCTTCAGAGGGCTTGCTGACAGGTTGGGGAAGCACCAGCCCACCCGTGGGGAGGGCTAGGCAGTGACACAACGCCATCACCTGGTGGACTCAGGACAGTAAGCTAGGGTTAGCCGGCCAGGGCGCCAGGAAGGCTCGCTAAGTGAGGAGAGAGGGCAGGAGGCTTCCTGGAGGTGGCTTGACTGGCTGGTAGTTTCTCAGAGCCACTAGTCAGCAGGAAGGATCACCTCTCCACAACCAAGGTCATCCTTAGGTGGCTCCCTCGGATGCACTTGACAAGAGGGAAGGGGAGCCTCGGTGGCTCAGTCAGTTAAGTGCCTACCTTTGGCTCAGGTCATTATCCCAGAGTCCTGGGTTCAAGCCCTGTGTCTGGCTCCTTGCTCAGCAGGGAGCCTGCTTCTCCATCTTCCTGCTCCTTCCCCCTGCTTCTGTGCTCGAGCTCACGTGCGCGTGCTCTCTCTCTCTCTGACAAATGAATAGATAAAATCTTTTTTTTTTTAAGATTGTATTTATTTATTTGACAGAGATCACAAGTAGGCAGAGAGAGAGAGAGAGAGAGGAGGAAGCAGGCTTCTCGCTGAGCGGAGAACCCGACCCGGGGCTCGATTCCAGGACCCTGGGATCATGACCTGAGCCGAAAGCAGAGGCTTTAACCCACTGAGCCACCCAGGCGCCCCTGAATAGATAAAATCTTGGGGAAAAAAAAAGGGAGAAAGCCTACCATCGGACCACCTTGCCTGCCAAGACACTAGTTGATTCATCCACATATACATGTAAATGTATTTGTCTAAATCCAAATATATATATATTTTAACTTTTAAATATCTAAATAGCTATCTATAATTTTTTATTATGGAAAGTTTCAAACACGAAAAGTAGAACAGTATAATGAGCCCTCATCTATTACCCAGCTTCATCAATGATTAATATTGGATCTATCTTTACCACTTTTTTTTTTGTTTGCTTTTAGGAATTTTATTTTGTTGTTTCTCTTTTGCCACAATGTTTTAAAGAACATCCTGCATGTTGTAAACATTTTAGTACATAACCTGATGAAATTAGACTTCTTCTGTAAAGACAACGATGATGCCATTATATCTCCTAACAAAACTGAGAGCCATTCCTTAATACGATATTTAGTCTACCTTCAAGTGTCCCTAATTTTCTCAAAAACATTACTGCTGGTTTTTGCAACTTCAAATCAAAACAATTTCCACAAACTGATTTTGGTGGTTATGTCCCCTGTCTTGTTAGGATCAGAACTGTCCGATTCTAGAGATGCTGAAGAAATAGACCACCCTGAAAAGCCTTTGTCAGGTGTTTGTGCTAAAGGCAGGAGCTTCCCCATCTGATACACCCAGCCTCATGAGCACAGCCTAAGCTCAAGGGAGCTGGCTGGGCCTCTGTAGGATAGCCAAGGGACAGAGAAATGTCCCTGTCATTTTAGGGGCATTGTAGGCTGCAAGTAACAGAAGCCCACTCAAGCTAACTTATGCAAAAAGAGGGAGCATCGGCCAAATATGGGGTGACCTCATGGTACCCGGGAATGGTTGATAAGGTGTGTCAAGGCCTGGACCCAGGAAGCCAGGCTGTTCTCTTTCTCTGCTTCTGGTTTCTGCCTGTCTCTGAGCAGTGTCTTCCCTCTTCTGCTTCTGGCTCCCCCCTCATTTGTCCCTGTCCTTGGCTATACCTTAGCTTCCAAGTTTATGTCTATTCTACTTAAAGGACCGTCCCACAATGTGCAACTATTTCTTAGTCCCAATACCTAATTCTTCAAAGAGCATCTGATTTGCCCATCTTTGGTTGTCCCAACACTGTGACCCAAATCAGAGTTATGAGGAGCTAGAGGGAGGGCTGGGCATGGCCTAGGGAACCTATCCCCATGAATGGCAGCAGAGCAGACACCCCAAATATGTCCTTTTGCACATCTATAGTAGCAAAGATGTGCACTTTATGTAACCTATTCTGTGGCTGCAGTTGTGTTTCTAATGCCAAGCAGAACTTCCAGAAGTCTCCAGGCCACCATGAGAATATAGGTGGGAGTTTTGCCAACCTGCCCCCTCTAGGACAAGCACTTCACCGGTCACATCCGGTCTTTGTATGTGGATAACTACTGTCACCACTCCCCTGGATCAGTTCCTATTGATCCTACCAAATCCAGGGCAGTGGAAAAGTGGAAAGTTTGGAACTTCGGAAAATTTATCTTATCCATACCTCTCTCCTTTCATTCTAAAATTATTTTAGGGGATGTTGTGTCAGGTTCTATGGGAGAATTGAAATGAGACATGTATGAATCTGTTCTCGAGATGCTTATGATCTAGTGCAGGTGTCAACAAAATTCTCTTAAGGGACAGATAGTATTTTAGGCTTTCTGTTCGTATAGGATCTCTTCTTCCTCTTTTTCTTCTAGTCTTCTTCCTCCTTTCTTACTACCCTTTTAAAATGTAAACACCAGGGAC
>RCUC01170817.1:0-23627 GCA_003697995.1 Taxidea taxus jeffersonii | reverse complement strand
ACACACACACACACACACACACACACACACACACACTTCAAAATGGGTGACAGTCTGATACATGACCTGAAACAAAATTTCAAGAAGAAAACACAAAGGGTTAGCTCCTTGGCAGTCTTAGCAATGACAGAGAAGACAAATACTGTATGATCCTATTTATATATGGAATCTAAAGAACCAAATTCAAAGAAACAGAGAACAAATTAGTGGTTGCCAGAGGCAGGGGTTTGGGGGTGGGCAAAAAGCATGAAAGAAGTCAAAGGAACAAACTTCCAGTTATAAGATAAATAAATTATAGGGATGGAATGTACAGCAAGAAAGTATAGTTAGCAGTCTGTATTGTATATTTGAAAGTTGCCAAGAGAGTAGATTCTAAAAGTTCTCATCACAAGAAAAAAGTGCAGCTATGTGGGGTGATGGATGTTAACTAGACTTCTTGTGGCAATCATTTTGCAATACATACATCTATCAAATTAGTATGTTGTACACCTTGCACTAATATGTTATACCTCAGCAATATATATTATATTGTATAATTGAGGTATAATTATACCTCAATAAAAATAATAGGAGAAACTGTGGAGCAGGGGTCTGGTGGGGGTAGGATGGAAGTCTAAGTTCCTGTGTACTATCTGCTCAATTATTCTGTAAATATAAAACTAAATCTACTGATTATTTTAAAAACTGTTGACCAGTTGAAGCCAACACTGATGAAACACTGATAGCAGAATGTCCATCCTGAGAGCTGAGAGAATTCCAGATACTTTTTGTGTGCAAAGACCCAGGGGGAGCTTTACAGACCAACCAGGCTTCTTTGTGGAATTCAAAATTAAGGTTCTCCATGAGTCTAGTTCTTGAAAATTCTAGTATACAAAACCAGCTTTAAGAAGTCCTAGTAACTCCCTTTTCTGATAAGTAGTTTATGTAGTCTTTCGTTATGAGTAAAAGTGGCCCTTGATGGAAATGAATACAGCTTTCCCAAAGAGGGGGGTTGGCATTTTGGACTAAATCTGTGAGTCACTGAGGGACTCTCTCAGGCCATGTGTCATAAGCTTTATGCGGTTATTGCCATTCTGGACAAGCAAGAACAGAGTGATGGGAGTTCTGCTCATTCTTCTTTTTTTTTTAATTTTTAAAAATATTTTATTTATTTATTTGACAGACAGATCACAAGTAGGCAGAGAGGCAGGCAGAGACAGGGTGGGGGAGGCAAGCAGAGAGGGCGGGGGCAGGGAGAGGCAGGCTCCCTGCTGAGCAGAGAGCCGGATTCCGGGCTCAATCCCAGGACCCTGAGATCATGACCTGAGCTGAAGGCAGAGGCTTTAACCCACTGAGCCACCCAGGTGCCCCAGTTCTGCTCATTCTAATTGAGTTCTAACTACAGCACCAAGGGTATCAATTCCAGCAACTGCTGAGTTGTTCAGAAATGGAATTCTGTCAACCCAAGACTTGGGGCAGTGGCCCTGGCCAGGAATTCCATGTCTTCCATTCTGCTTTGGTGGCCCTAGCTCTTTGTAACTGGAGGATAGTAAGGAGAAATGCCCATTTTCAGTAATCCTTGCCTCCCCCCTCTTTGGTGCTCTGCCCACAGACTGCCGTTCCATCCACATTGGGCTTTCAGTCCCCAGTTACCCTCAAAGGAAAAGAGACCCACAGGGACGACTTCCGGGCTTACAGAAGGTCTGCTGGGGCCTGCAGCCGGACAAGCCACAGCAGGAACTGACTGGCGTGGGCAGCAGGGGAAGCAGCCGGGATAGCAACGTGCATCATGTCAGCAGGACCCGTGAGTTCTTGAAGGGCACATTTCAGAGGAGTCATCTGCTGGGGAGCCCAGACAGGGTGACAGAGCAGGGAGATTCTCTGGAGACTCAGTGATGTCCCACTGGGGTCAGGGCTCTCACCACCCCATGCTATGCCACCCCTGCAGACTGACCTCCCTGCCCAGGGACACCTTTAGCCAGGCTGAGCCCTGTCTCTCTCTGGTGACTTGGAGACCTCTGCTCTGAGCTACCCCAAGCTGTTTTTATGGCTTAATTATTTTCCTCATTTCCAAATTCTTAGGGGCCATACAGTTCTTGCCCTAACCACAAACATGACTTGGTAGGAGCCATTGTGCTCCGTAAACTGAATTCCACATCACATTACCTCCACCCTCTTTCCTCACCTGAGCTTGAAGGAACAGTACAGAATTGTTTAGGCACTGGCATGGTGGCTTGCAGACCCCTGGGAAGCTCTCTCCCAGGCCAGCAAATCCCCTGAGGCTTTCTGCTGCTGCTGCAGAAATCAGTTTTGGGCTGATTAAAAATCAGTCTTTTGTTCCTTCCTGTGGAAAGAAAAGTATCAATCTTTTCTTTCTTTTTAAAGACTTTATTTATTTATTTGATAGACAGAGATCACAAGTAGGCAGAGAGGCAGAGAGAGAGAGGAGGAAGCAGGCTGTCCGCAGAGCGGAGAGCCTGATGCGGGGCTCGATCCCACGACCCTGGGATCATGACCCGAGCTGAAGGCAGTGGCTTTAACCCACTGAGCCACCCAGGCGCCCCAAAAGTATCAATCTTAAGAGAAGTGAAAAGACTTGAATTCTGAGAGCCCAACTATGACATTTTATTCTTTTGAGAATTTGCTGTTTCTAGGGACATGATTTCACCTCAACATATCCTAAATCTGCCCAATAAATTATATTTGATTGGTCTCTATTATATATTTCCCCTGTCTTGAGCAAGGCTAAATTAGTTATTTTACTGTCTAAACCTTCAAAGGAATGTCAGAGGCAGTGACAGTGTCTCAGCGTCCCTGTAGGAAGAGATCTGACTCACATGCTCCCAAAGGCCACCTTAGTCACCCACAATCTTGCAGCTGCCCTGAACAACTGCTCTCCTTGGCACCAAGTCTACCAAGTCCTATGGCTTTTCTAGAGTAAGCGTGTCTAAGTGGGAGATGGTTTATGAAAAGCCTTTGGTGCTGTCTAGCATAAGAGATAAGCGCTGATGAAACCATGCATGTGCACACGGACCAGCTCAGGGCTGGGAACATCAGAGACCCAAAGGAGAGCCAGCCTGTTGGGAAGAGTTCCTGCTTCCCATGTTAGATCTGGATGCCTCATCCTCCCCTTCTGGTGCATTCTCCTATAACCCCACCACCTCCCTCACATTTAGGGATGAGGTCCCCTTGTAAAATTGAGTATGCTGGGTCCCTCCTGAGGCAGAGAAGAAACAAATAACATGGTGGGTGTGTGGTAGACACTTAATAGATGTTGGCTCAACTAATACACATTAACCCAATATAAGAGTGAGGATCCCAGATCTTTTTCCTCTATAAGAGGATATTGGTTTGGTTTGGCTATGCTCACTGGCATCAAGGGCTTATGAGATCCTTCTGGTGGGAGGGGTGTGAAAAATTATTAAGATCTTCTACTTGCCTGGTCACTAAACTCTGGGGTCACTAAAAGATCAAAACTGCCTCAAGATGAGCAGTAAAGGAGAGAAAGGCTGTTTCCCAGCCAGACATTTAAGCCTCATATTGAACCTCATTCCAAGGCCTTAGGATCAAGGATATATTTCCTGTGGTCTTCCATTCTCATTTCTGATGAAGAAGGAGCAAGGGTTGGGACAGAACACATATTTGTCTCTAAAGTGTCTCCTCCATAAAGGGTTACTGAAACAGACAATTTCCACTATAGGTGCAAGGACAGTTGGGGTTCTTTTAGACTTTGAAGCTTTGAAATGAGGTAGTTTCCTTGCCTTTGTGTACCTATAAATTTGTGTCTTGGAAGGATACAACTTGGAGAGAGAAGGGGGAAAGGAAGACAGAAAAGGAGAAAGAATGAGGATCATTCTAGACCTTATATGCCCCCTTTGGGGTGAGGGGCAGGCAGGAAAGCAAATTAAAATGTATTTCCTAAAAGAAGCATGTATTTTCCCTCTCTTCTTGTCCTTTGACACTTAAAAACCTGGATCTCCTGGAATTATCAACATATACAACATTCCCTCGCCAGCCATGAGGGCTATTCTAAAAACAACCAAAAAATCCCATTAGAAGAGAATCCTGAGTTAGTGACCTTAAGACCTTGAGGGGTAATTGGGGTTGAGAGTCCAAGTTTGCAAGTGAATCAGTGAAAGTCCTAATAAATGGAAAGTTTTCATAAACCATGCACCAGCCAAATTTACCTTATTCCTGGAGAACTGAAAGTGGACTCCAGTCTCTCTGGCCTCATCCTAGGGGACGTCCATGTCTTTGCTCAAATTGCTGTGCATTCCCAGAAGCTAATCTCAGCCTCACCCTGGCTCCAGGTCTTTTCCTGGTGGGCTTGTCATCTCCCTGTGTTATTTATATATATATAATAGTATATGTATACTATTATATATATATATATAAATTTATCTACATGTACATACATGTAGATAAATTTTTTGAAAGATTTGATTTATTTGACAGAGAGAGAGCACAAGCAGGAGTGAGAGGCAGAGGGAGAGGGAGAAGCACACTCCCTGCTGAGCAGGGAGACTGATGCAGGGCTCAATCCTAGGACCCTGGGATCATGACTGAGGTGAAGGAAGACACTTAACCCGACTGAGCCACCCAGGCACCCCATCTCCCTGTGTTTCATGTCCTATACCTGTTCTCTGCCTTCACCTCCAGGCCAGCTCAGGCATGGAGTTCAGACCTTCTTTGGTTTCCCCAGAATTGGTCACATATGGCATACATGTTGAGTGGCAGGCTTTGCCAGAGGTTCAGAACTAAGTTCAATGTTGTAGAGATACACAATTTTTAAAATGAGATACTAGATATCCCTGTTCTTAAAAATCTCTGACCATGGGAAGTTTCCCATTGGGCATTTTTCTCTGCAGTTCCAGCCTCCTACTATATTTTGGTACCATATCTGCCCAGCCCCTGTCCCCTCCCAAGTCCCCTCACATCTTGCTCTCAGCTAAGTGCCCTCCTCACACACACACACACACACACACACACACACACACAGTCCCCTTACTTTTCAGTTACATCAGTTTCTCTTCCCGCCCCTCCTTGGCTCAGGGCCCATTTTCACACAGCTGAGACCACATAGTGGGTTAACCTAAACACAAAGATCATCTCCTCCAAGTGCAGCCCTTCAGCAGCCTCAAAGACCTGAAAGAGGTTGATGCTTCCTTCTCCCTTTCTTTCTCCCCTCCGGCCTCTGCATGCCAGGTCAGGATTCTTTGTGTGACTCGCGCCCCACATCCCTGATGGCTTAGGTTGGAGAAGCAGCAATGGTCTGCTTTGATTTTAAATAACAATTTCTTCACTTTACTGCATTTATAGTCGCTAAAACAAAACAATAAGACCCACATGCTAGTTGAAGACTATGGGTTACATCTCACACACCTTAAATGGTGAATAATGGATGTGATACAATCATTGCTTCTTACTATTTTGGCTCCCCAGAAATATCAGAACCTCCTCGTAAAGGGCTCCAGTCAGATGAGTGTCATTGTTCTTTTTTCTCTGTGGGGTCTCCTGCAAATGCTCAAAGTCTGATTTCCTATTGAGGCTGATGCCCTTTCCATGGAAGGCAGAGGGATCCCTTATTTGAATTTCGGTGAGTGTTCCACTTGCCTGACACACCAATATCTTCAAGCCTTCATTCCATCCATGAGCCTGTAGGGAAGCCAGCAATGCACTTGCCAGGCTCTGCTGGTCTTCTGTCCTCTGATGCAGCTCTGCCCTTGGTCAGGGCCATGGCCAAGGTTTCTTTTCCTTGACCTTCCTTCTTGTCTTGCTTTTGGCCTGTTCCACCATTGCTTTACTCCCCCTCTTTTACTGATGCCCCATTCTTCCTTATGCTAACTATTCTTACTGCCATGACTCAACATTCTTTATAACTCTCACATTTGCGGTTCTTAAGAAGGTACACAGAAGAAAATTTCCATACCCTAGAATTTCATAAAAGGGGCACTCATAATTAAGAAGGTAATTTGATCACAAGTATTGGAAACCTATCTGAGCTGGCTTGGGTAAGGAAGGAATGTGTGTGTGTGTGTGTGTGTGTGTGTGCACGCATGCGCACGTATGGGTGGGTGTGGGTTAATGTTATAAGACCAAAGAAGCCTCTCATGATCCCAAAGCAGAATAAACAACCAGGCTCAGCGAGTGGATACAGCACCTCTCAATCCCCTCTCCAAGATGGATGGCCTCCTCCTCTGCCTTTCCCGTGGGTCTGTTCCATTTGCATCCTTCTGTAGCCTTTTCTGCATCTTGTCTTGTAGCCTTTTCTTGTAGCCTTTTCTGTGCCCTTGTCTTCCAGTTTACATGCTGTCTCTTCCAGAGACAAGCAGGAAAGGCCCCAGCTGTCTTAGAGACCCAATTCAAAGTTTCCAGGCTTGGATCAGATGTCCAATGAACTCTTCATTGTCTGATTACCTGTAGCCAAGGGGCACAGGTCATACATTACACCGACACAGCTGCCATAGGCTCATCCTTTGGGGGAGGGCTATGGGCTGGGCTGACATCCCTAAAATTACCTACGACAGGAGGAATTCCTGTAAACACAAATGGGGGCAGATTCTCTTCGTCTTCTCTCAGCACATTTTGAGTTCAGGGACAGCTTCCTAGAAAAAGAACTCTTGTCCATGAAATTAAGACTTGGGGCCTTCACATTGCCTCTTGAGACCCACCTCACACAATGACCTTAGAACTCTAGGTCAGTCTCCAACTCCCCAGTATTCAGTGGCCTTGAGCTACCCAAAGTCCCCACCCAACTCCACCCCCCAGCAGCATTTCCTTGTCCTGGGCTCCTTTCTTGCCCGGGCTAATCCCAGCTGATACACTCATGAGTGTTAATCACTGAAATTCATTCACCCAGCAAATATTTATTGAGTGCCCATGCTGTGCGAACTCTGTGCTGGAGGCCAGCAGCATGATTTGAGCAAGGCAGATGCCACCTTCGCAAAGCTGGCTATCTAGAGATGCCTGCAGAGTCCAAGAGAGAGAGGGCAGGAACCTGTGAAAGGGCTCGTCCAGAGCACAGGGCCCCAGGACCAACCTCCTGACTATCCTAAATGCCTTCCAGGTCTTTCCTAGGGGGGTGAAGTCTTGCTGGATTGTAGTCCACTAGATCATTTTGTGCTTTGCTCATTCAATGACTAGACAGTCCCTACTCAGTAAAAGCACAATTCTGCTTGCTTCTTTTATTGTGTTTCCTGAAGCTGGCTCCTGCATTGTTAGGTTTCTCCCAGCAACTGCTGGTGGAGTCCAGTCCTCCAGCTGTCACTATGTGACTCTCAGCTGTGTGCTATCAACCACAGGGACTATTACCTGTGGCATTTCTCATTATGGGGATTAACTTCTGATGTGCTGCCTGCATGTGGGGCCCACAGTGCATTAGAGTCACCCTGATCCGGGAGCCCAGCATGTGGTGTGCTAAACCTTCTGTGAGCAGGGGGAAGGGGCAGAGAGAGTGGAAGGGCCGTGGGCTGGACGGTAAGGAGGTAGCATGGGAGCAGCGTGGGCATTTAGAGGCTGAAAAGGACTGAGCCCTTGCAATATTTAAAAGGGCTAGGCTGATGACTGGTAACAAGGGAGAAGGGCATTGGACCCGTTGGCAACAACAGCAGTAGCCAGAGCATTTATTGGGTGACTGGTGTATACCAAGCACTGTGCCATCCAAATCACATACATTATCTTACTTAATGCCCATCAGAGTCTAAAGAGGTATGATTAGCCCCACTTTATAGAGGGGGGAAACTAAGGCTCCAAGAGACTCATGCTTTGCCAACATCCTACTGCTAATAATTAGCAGAGTCAGGTGTTAAACCCAGGTCTGGGCTCTTAAAGCTCCATGGGAATAAAGAGAATTCTCTGGCCTCCTTGGTGATCTCTTTGGGTGTTTCTGTGGTATTTTGGGGTAACCCCCAGCCCTTGATCTGGTGTGGGGTGTAGTAGCTGTCCAACGGCACTCAAGAGGAGACAGGCTGACTTCAGCCATACTGTAGTGTGACCTGTAGAGCCTGAGCCCCTGGGGAAGTGCCTGTCTCCTCCATGTCCTGTCCCACTGAAGAGTCCACTGTGGCAGAAACTCCTCGATGGTGGTGTTTGCTGGGAGCCCAGCACCTAAACCTACACCCCTAACCTTCTGCTGCTGTTTCCTCAACCTGAAAGCCAGTATCCTTGATTCTTGAGCCTCAGGTATGAAGATGTGATGAGTGGGGCCAGCCACGGTGGGCAGTGTGGCATGGAGGACATCAGCTGACTTTGCTCTCCTCTAGGCTCTCTTAATTTGGGGCCTGGTGGGGCCTTCTATGGTGTAAACTGGGTTTCCAGTTTCTCAACTGTGAAGTAAAGGGCTTGGATTAGACAGCAGCTAAGCTCCCTCCTAGCCCTGAGACTTAGAGAATTCAGGGCTCAGCGCGCCTTGGAGCAGCAGCCGCCCAGTGACCTCTAATCAACCTTGGCACATTCTAAGTACTCAGTAAGCACTTGTTGAACCGAACCCAGGCGATTAGGAGTTTCTCAGCAGAGCAAAATAATTCCGCGGTGGGGTTCGCCACACACCCTCGAGTGACCAGTTCCCACCGTCCTTGAGCACCGGGGAACCCCCCTCCCAGTGATGGCATTTGGCATTCCGACTGGAAGTGGCTGAAGAGGTGGAGGACAAGGGGAGTTTGGGTTTGGAGTTGGGGCAAAGAGAAACCAGGTGCATGGAACTTTATTGACCAAGTGTGGTTGTTTTGAAACTCAAGACCCCACAGCAACCCTCCGGGGGGCTGTGTGGCTGCTGAGAACGGCCCGCCTTGGCAGCCGCTCTCGGGCCAGCTCACCGGCGGCCAAGGCTCTTAAGGAGGCCCCGGGGAGTCTCCCGGCAAACGCTGGCCCTGCCTTTATAAAGGGGCCTGAGGAGAAGCGCCTGGGCTCTCCTGGAGCCCTCACGGGGGAGGGGGCTCGAGCGTGCTCTCACAGGCCGGCCGCTGCCACCGCCACCGCCCCCGCCGCCTGCGTGAGTCGCTGCGTGAGCCGCTGAGGCGCCGCTGAGTCCTCCTCTCTCCCGAGCCCTTGAGGACCCCCGCCCCTCACACTGCTCCCTCTCGCATTCTCTCTCTCTCACACCCGCCGCGCCGCCGGAGCTTGAATTCGCCCTCAGTACGGTCTTTCTCTCTCACACACGATCTCTGTCACACTTACTGCAGCCCTTTCCTCTCCCACATACACCTCCCCAGTCTTTCCCCCTTCCCTCTCTCTCTCTCTCTCTCTTTCTCTGTCTCTCTCTCCTCTTCTGACACTTCCCGTGGTGCTTAACTGGAAACAAAAGTGAGTTTGTTGTGAGCCGCTGGGGAAGAGGACGTTTGGAGGCAGTGGCCAGGGTGGCAGCCGCAGAAGCAGGCTGGGGCCAGAGGCAGTGCCAACAGCCGGAGACCCCAGTGCTCAGCTGTCCCAGGGAGCAGGTAATGCCCCACTCAGGACTGCTTCAGGCATCCTGCTCTCCGCCCATCTCAACTCCCCATGACTGTTGCATCTGTTTGTCTTCTTACCTGGCCTTGAAGGGGAAGGGGAATTCCAGACCTAGGGAGCAGTGGGCATGAGGAATGAGGTGCCCTGCTCTCCAGAGAACTGTCTGTGGTCTGATGTGGCTGGGGTCCGGGCTATCTGGGATTGGGGGTGGCTGGGGTCTGGGGGGTCTGGGGTCAGGGATGGCTGGGGCCAAGTATATCTGGGGTTAAGGGTGACTGGGCTCCAGGACATCTGGCTGAGGAACACGGTAGAACCTAAAAAGGCAGGGAAGAGCCAGATCAGAAGGGATATTTTGAGCCATGTCCTAGACCCTAGGCTCTAGGTAATACAGAGCTTGTTAAGGCTTTTTCACCCAGAGAGTAACATAATCAAGTCTACATTTTAAGAGGGTAGTTTTTGAATTCTGATTCTCTGGAGAATTGGTGTGTCCTCTCAGAATCAGAGTCTTAGTCTTCTCCCAATCTAAAGAAAAAATAAGGTTATTTGTTCAATTGCTAGCTTTTCTTCTATAAAATTTCCTTAACTTTTGATGTCTGCTAGCAAGCATCAGCAGTCAATAACCCAATGAAAAGACTATGTTTAAAGTAATAGAGGAATTTTATTTTTGAATTTTTCTAAGTAAATGAGGTAGATTGAGCCATATACAGATAAAGTAATAGTATTTTCTGATAGTAAATTATTTCTAACCCATATGCAAAATATTTTATGGTTCTGCCCAAGTAGCACCATGACTCCCAGGAGTGTGTCATGTGAACATGTCTGAAATGTTTTAAAAGCAAACTTTGCTGCCACATAGGGAGTAGGGGTGGATTATGCAACCAAAGGCAGAAGCAGAAGGAGGCTCTCGTGGTGATAGGAACAGGAAACAATAAGAACCTGAACTAAGATGGTGGCAGTGGGTAAGAAAAGAAGGAGAGAGCTGAAAAGTATTTAGGAAGCAAGGGAAAGAAGTTCATGTCTGGACATGAATGGTGAGAGAGCAAGAGGCTTCAGGAGTGAGTCCAATATTTCTTATCCGGGTGACTGGATAGCTAGCATGGCTATCATTCAAAACAGAGAAGGGCAGGGTTGGGGTGTTGGAATAAGGAAAGTGTTTTGAATATATTGAGGTTGACTTGTGAAGGCTGCAGAACTCTCAGATGGAGTAATCCAGTTGACTGCTGGAAATGCTCAATACAAGCAGAGTCTGGAGACATGGGGCACCTCATCTATAGGGTGACACCATAAAGAACACAAGATGGTATAGAGTTTAGAAAGAGAAAAGAGAAGAAGGCCAAGGAGAGATCTTGGGAAAGATGAAGATTTAAGTAAGATAGGCAAGAGGGGCCAGGGAAAAATACTGAGAAGTCCTCAAAGAGATAGGACAAAAATATCAAGAAAGTACTTTGTTATGAGAACCCAAAGTGTAGCATGTCTGTTCAGAGGGAGCAGTCACCACCACTGATGACCCAAAGAGATAAACCAGACCTGTTGGTTTGCTTGGTTTTATTACCTAATTGTTTGAGAATAAGATAGCAAGAGTGATCTCAGGGCATGGTTGTAAACTCAGATGTGTAACATAAATGAGATTAGCAGGGTAGAGGAGGGAGCATTTTAGTTTGCTAAAATTTGCCCATGACACTTTGTGTCAACTGTATTCAAATAAAAGGACTTTTAAAAAATGCATATACCCACCTGAAGAAAGCAGCTGTCACTCAGCCTTAGTTGATTGTTTCCAAGCAAGAATGTAGGCACAGTCCTCAGAGCATCTGAATTTTCAAGAGAAGTCAGAAATCTGGATTCTATAAAGATTTTATTTATTTATTTGACAGACAGAGATCACACAAGCAGGCAGAGAGGCAGGCAGAGAGGGGAGGGGAGAAGCAGGCTCCCTGCCGAGCAGAGAGCCTGATGCGGGACTCGATCCCAGGACCCTGGGATCATGACCTGAGCCGAAGGCAGTGGCTTAACCCACTGAGCCACCCAGGCGTCCCAGAAATCTGGATTCTTAAATGAAATCTCACAATTATTTATGTTAGCAACTATTTAAAAAACTTTTATACTCTGTGAGGGCTAAATTAAACATATCTTTGAGCAGCCAGTTTGAAATCTCTGTCACTTAGAGAGATGGGGCTGAACCAGTTGCAGCAGGTGAGAAAGTGATTGGGTAAGGAGGAAGTGGAGACCACTCCTTCAAGAAGTTGGAGGGAAAGGAGAGCATAGAAGGCAGGTAGAGTCAGGGGAGAGTGTTCTAGGGTAAGAAGAACTGTTTATAGGCTGGGAGGAGAAGAGTGGAGAAACAAAGTTGAAGACCAAGGTGAAGAAAGGCTAGTTGATAAAATAATGGTCCAGCAGAAGAGAATAAATGTGGCCAGAGATTAAGCTGGAGGAAGGACTCCTTTGTTCAAAAATGGACTACGAAGTGGTAAGGGTACAGATGAACCAGAAGGGAGATAGCAATGGATTTCACATCTTGAGGCCTTTATTTCCTTGGCGAGGTGGGTAGGAGATGGATCAAGAGGCTTGAAGAGAGGAGCAAGGGTATGAATGGCGTGGAGGGACATGGGACACGCCACTGACAAGGATGAGTGGGAGGTGGCTGCACTTCTGAGATCTGCTGAGGGTGGAAACCCTCCATTTGCACAGCTGGATGGTTTTCTCCAGCAGGGCTCATGAGCCTGGGTGCTGGGGTTGGTGGTGAAGGGGATTAGTACCTCTTACACTGCGAGCCCTTGTCATGTGTCTTACTCTCCTTAACTGACGTATCTCCTTACTCCTCTCAACAAACCTGCTCATTCAGACTGAACACCTATAAGCAAGTGGCAGCTCTTGGATTCATACCCATGTCTAGCTGGATTGCATTGTGCACCTTGTCTCCACCATACCACAGTATCACGCTGCCTCTCCCTGTGTCCCAGGACATTCCTGTAGAGATGAAGACTGGGCCAATGAATTCTTGTTTGGGCATTGGCTGCCATGTTTTACTGGGAAGTCAAGAGTTGGGAGTATGATGACAAAGTAGTTGAAAATTCACTACTGGGAATCCATGGAGAAATAAGTGAGGGCCAGTGGGGATGATGAATTAAGGGGTCAGAGGGGCTTGGGGGAAGGGGAAGAGTTGATGAAGCCCAGGAGACAATCAATGAGAGACTGAACCAGGGCAGAAGCAAAGGGATTGGTGAAGAGGGAAATATTCTTGAAAACTTTCAATAGAGGGGTGGAGGTGAGAAAAAGTAGTTGAGGTGAAGATGACTCCAGGGTATCTAGCCGTACAGTTGGGTGGACAGCCATGCCTTTAACCGAGGCTTTTCACATCAAGTACTACCTCTCTTGTCTTGCTCTAGGCACAAAGGCCAGCACATTCTCACTTCAAAGTCTTTGAAACACTCAGAGCACTCTTTTTCCAGAGATGCAGAAGTGGTACATTCTCTTCTTCCAAGTCACAATGTAAACATACTCCTCAGAGGGGTCTTTCTTAGCCAATCTCTCTAATGTAGTTCTCCTGTTGCTTTATTTTCTCTCTCTCTCTCTTTTTTTTTTTTCAGGACACTTATCAGTACCTGTTTCTACCACTAGAACAGACATTCAAGAGGGATATATGGGATATATGGGCCTTTATCTGAGCTTTGTTTTCCAACACCTGGAACAATGCCTGGCACATAGTTGACTTTCATGAAATACTGAGTAAGAGAAAGGAAAGAAAAGGGATGCCTGGGTGGCTCAGTTGGTTAGGGGTCAGCCTTCAGCTCAGGTCATGATCCTAGGGTCCTGGAATCGAGGCCCGCATCTGACTCCCTGCTCGGGGAGGGGGGGAGCCTGCTTCTCCCTCTGTGTGCTACTCTTCCTGCTTGTGCTCTCTCTCTCTGTTAAATAAATTAAAAAAAATTTTTTAAGGGTGGGGAGGGGAGGAAAGAAGGAAGGGAAGGAGGATGGGGAGCATGTTTGGGGAAGGGTACATGTTCAGTGTTGGAAGGTGCCTGAGAAACAGCCAGGAGGTGACATGCAGTGGGGAGTTGGGAAGCAGAGTGGGAGCTCAGGAATAGGTTGTTACCATGCCCAAGAAGGAGGGGGACTCCTGCTGCACACAGGTACAAGCACGTCCTGTCACAGGCTGACCGGCCCTTCAAGGCCAACACTGGGAGTTGACTGTTTTGGGATCCAGTGGGAAGAGGGGTCCTTCTGGGTTTTTTATGCTGAAGTTGGGTCAGAGTTTTTCTCACTTCTCACTTTTCTGTTTTCCACCCTTGCTGCTGCCCAGCTTTGGCCATTTTCTATCCTTCTTCCTTGTCATTTGACTCCCAGACCCTGGAGTCTGAATGTAGGTTAAATCCAGCCATCTCCTTTATCTCAAAGAATCTCACCCACATCCAACCCACAGAGGTATGAGGACTTAGTTTTACTAAATTAGGAAATACTTCTCCCTTGAGCCTGGCTCCTGTTCCATTTCAGTTGAGCTTACAGCCCTTAGCCTCCTCTGGCCCTTCAGAAGACCCTGCTGTCCTCTTTTTGCAGGGTCTCCAGCTGCTGAGCAGCTCCAGGACATCCTGGGGGAGGAAGATGAGGCTCCCAACCCCACCCTCTTCACAGAGATGGACACCCTACAGCACGATGGTGACCAGATGGAGTGGAAGGAGTCAGCCAGGTGAGGCAGAGCCCCAGGGGAAGGGAGAAGGCGGCTTCCCACTGTAGTCTGCCTGGGGCCCAGGCTGAGCTGACCTTCCTGGTAGGAAGGACCACTGACCACTGGTGTCTTGCACCTTGTATCCTGCTGGGGCACTCCCTGAGCCCTAAAGACCTCCATGTCGGCCTTCCTTGGTGTCCAGAACTGGGCTGGACACTAATAAGCAAACAGATACTTATCACTTTGTTTTTATTGTCAAATTAAAACCCAAGTGAGAAAGTGAACAGATACCCATGAGGCCTTGAGAGAATAATAAAAGGACATATATACTTTCTTGCCATATGGTTCAAACTAAATGCTATAGTTTGAGGGAAGGGAGAAGGGAAAGCACCAAGGGGGCTGGAGTAGGCAGGTAGGGCTTCCTGGAGGAAGAAAAATGTTTGTCATGAAAAATCCAGGTGGGGGTCCGGTGGACCTCTGAAGAAAAGAGACTCAGCAGAGTTTGGGGTGGGACCAGCAGAGTGGAGCTCTGGAAGCACGTGGAGGGGTTGGGACAGAGGAACTGACTGTGTATACAGGGGGAGTAGAAGGAGAAGAGGCAGAAGGCTGTTGGGGAGCCACGTGGTGAAGACATGGAGCCAGGGGAGGATTGGAGTAAGGAGTAGTGCTGGCCATACCCAGTACCTGGGATAGGGTTGACTTCTAAATGAACTGGACTGGTCAGCAACATCAAATGCTGCCAAGAGTCTAAGGAAAAAGTAGGCTATGGTAGGAGGCAGCAAGAAGGGCCGCTGAGAGAGGGGGGGACCCTGGTTAGGAGCTTGAGAAGCCCCAAAAGTGGACTATACCATTGTTTCTTTTTTTTATTAGTGTGCCCCTCACCCCCAAGAAATTTTAATTTAAATTTAGCTTTATTAAATTAGCATTTGATTTATTTCTCATGAGAGGAATTAAATACTAAGGAACATGTTTCAAGTCAGGTTGGCTTGAACTTTGGAATGCCATAAACCATGGTAATACCTAAAACTTTTTGCTCCCCAAGACCACTTTGGGGCTGCTATTGCCCCAGTTGAGAATGCCTGTGTCTGGGACTGGCTGGGCCTGTGGGCCACCAGGATGCCCACATCCTGGCAGCTGCTCCATCCATGGCCTGGGCTCCTCCCGCACCCACCAACCTCACTCACCTGGTCAGTTGCTCTGTAGAGTGAGGAAGAGCAGGTTGGACATCCCCAAGCCTCCCCTTTCTAATCTCTCCTGGAAGAAGGGCCACTGGGTGGACTACCAGATCCCTGCAGGCCTCTGGGAGTGAATGAATTCTAGCCTCATGGCCTGCCCCAATGTCTGGAAGCTCTGGAGCCTCTATTTATGAGCCATTCAGCAAGTCCTTACTATATGCTCAATAGTTTAAAGGCTCATCTTATGCAAGCTGCACAGTGACAGTGAGGAAGTAGGAGCCAGTATTATCCCCATTTTATAGATGAGGATACTGAGGTTTAGAGAGGGAAGTAGCTTGCAAGGCTCAGAGAGTACAGGCTGCTGAGTCTGAGTTCTAGACCAGGTCTGCTGACCCCAGCTTGAGGGCTTATGTACTTTGTCATGTTTCCCCATTTTCTCAGCTAACTTATCCCCTTCCTCCAACTTCCAGGGGCTCTGTTTGGGTTTCCATGGGGATATATGAGTTTAGAGGTAATTTCACTGGGATGGGAGAAAAATGGAGATAGCCACAGAGACCAGGGCATCTATTCAGGGCTGAGAAGAGAGGGGAGAACATTTTACATGACCAGAGCCCAGTCTGGGCTACAGCAGCTTAATCCATCTGAGGAGCTGGTGCTGCTCCTCCCTTTCTTGTCCAAGGTGGGCAGATAGAAGGAACATTGAGAGAGGCCTTCTCAGAGACCCCGTAAGAAGAGCATTTTCTCTCCGCTAGGCAAAATCTGCATCCAGGACCAGACCTTCCATGAGGGCCTATCATGCAGGCCCATAGATCCCTTGCTAAGAATGCCTCTGGGCCCTCAGAGACCCGATTGTCTGTCACCATAGACAAAATACTGTTTCTGGTTTGAGCATAGATCCATAGTGGCTTCTGCACTGTAGACCCTGTAATGAAACTGGTAAACTGGAGGAGATGATGTTTGTAGAAGCAGGCTCCTCCTGAAATAGAAAGGAGTCTGATCCTTAACCATCTACAAGTTGTTGGGTTTCCCTGTGAGGTAGGCTTTCTAAGGACAGCATCTATGGTGATCCTGGAAGGGTCCTCAGCGGACCTCAAACCAACAGTGAGAGGAAAGTGATGACTAGGGGCGCCTGGGGGGCTCAGTCGGTTAAGCGTTTGCCTTCAGCTCAGGTCAGGGATCGAATCCTGCATCATCTTGCTCCTTGCTCAGTGGGGAACCTGCTTTTCCCTCTGCCTGCTGCTCCCCCTGCTTGTGCTCTCTCTCGCTCTCTGACAAGTAAATAATTAAAATCTTAAAAAAAAAAAAAATAACTAGAAGAAGTTAAAATGGCCGAACCCAATTCCAGGCAGATGTGAGGGAGAAGCAGCTTGGGGGCCAACTTGGGGGCTGGAAACAGTGGAAGGAGAGGAGCCCAGACCTCCCTACCTCGAGCCCCCTTTCTCTACCTAGCCTTCTTTAATCTTTTGTCCAGCCAGCGCATCAGGTTTTCACCTCACTGTTGGAAGTTTGACCAATAAAGCTGTAGAGAGGTCAGAGGAAGGGCTTGACCATTGGCCAACAAGTCCACCTTGGCCTGGATACTTGTGCTGGAGACTCCTCTGAGCCAACTGCAACAGTGGAGGTGCTTGGGGCCAGGCCACACCCCCACAAAAGAATGGGAAACATTTTCCTCAGCTGACAGGCTATGAGATCTACTCCGGAAACCAGAGGTCTTAGAAGTTTCCAGAATCCAAGAATCTGCAAATCCTAAGGTGTTCTGGCCTCCTTGGGATAATAGGAGAAAATGATGGTGGTGTGGGGGGTGGACAACCCTTCACACAGACACTCAGGCCCTGGGAGGGTTGTAGTCCTATACCCACATCAAAGGGAACGGAGGAGGGGACCCTTTAATAAAAGCATTTAATTTGCTGCAGGAGTATTTACTTTATTGAGTTAGGAGATTAACACAGAGTGAAAATCTCAAATCCACAAGGAATTTTCCCTGGTGGTGCTTTGTTGGGGGTTATTAGTTTGGGGGATGTTTTGAGCCCTTGGAGAAGGAGTCACCCCTGGGTGGATTTAAATGGCTTTTTGAGCTCCACTGAATCCTTGCCCCTGTGTGCATAATGGGGACTGTGTGTGTGGGTGTCACTTCTGATGTGATCAATGCGGGTAGGTCAGGCTGTTAATAAGATAGATTTTTACTAACTCTGTCTCTTCAGCATTCCCGGGAGGAAAATGAAGCTGGCTGTTGGCTGATCCTGACCTTGCCTGAAGGGAGGGCTGGGTCAGGTGGGTGGGGGCACTTAGCCCCTCGTTTCAAGCAAACAACTTACCCAGAATGCTGTCCTCTCTCAGGCCCAAGTCTGCCTGGCTGCAAGGACAGCAAGAGAAGAGTGACCTGGGCTATAACCCACCCAGGTGTGGAGGGCCCTTTGGGGTTACCCAGAAATAGCCAGAGTTTAAAGCCTTCTAAGAGTTCTGAGAGAAAATTCCAAATCCAAGCTGTCTCTGATCTCAACTCAGAGCAGACCAAAAAGTGAACTTTGCAGAGGTTCTTTTTTATTTAAATTTAATTTTTTTCAGTGTTCCAAAATTCATTATTTATGGACCACACGCAGTGCTCCATGCAATACGTGCCCTCCATAATACCCATCACCAGGATCACCCAACCCCTCACCCCCTCCCCTCCAAAACCCTCAGATTGTTTCTCAGAATCCAGTCTCTCATGGTTCGTCTGCCCCTCTGACTTCCCCCAACTCACTTCTCTCCATCTCCCCATGTCCTCCGTGTTTTCCTTATGTTCCACAAATAAGCGAAACCATATGATACTTGACTCTCTGCTTGACTTATTTCACTCAGCATAATCTCCTCCAGTCCTGTCCATGTTGATACAAAAGTTGGGTTGTTCATCCTTTCTGATGGGGGCATAATATTCCATAGTGTATTTGGACCATATCTTCTTTATCCATTCGTCCTCTGAAGGGCATCTTGGTTCTTTCCACAGTTTGGTGACTGTGGCCACTTTGCAGAGGTTCTTATGAGACACCTGTGCTTTAAGGACATTTCTGTGATGACCAGGAAAGGGTGGAAAGAAGGGCAGGAAAAGTGGGTCGGCTTAGTTGGATCCAATCAAATCAGCATATTTTCAAAAAAGCATCTTCTGTGCGGGGATGCTTATACACTCCATGTGTGATAGAGAGGAGAGCCTGAACTTTGTCTCAGCTTTAAACTGCTCCCACTTACAATCCTGTAGAATGCCTTCCTAGTAGTATCATCTCCCTGCTTAGTCTGGGGCAGAATCCATCCCCAGCCTCTGGCCTCACTACTCCCCCAGGACCGCTCTACAGGTTAAAAGCAGAGTAGGAAGCTGAGAGCTCTTAGCACAGAAGTCTGCAAACCTCATTCATCCATTTAAGTATGATTTACAAAGTGTTTACTGTCTGTAAACCTGAGCCAGCTGCTGGAGATCCAAAAATGAGCACAGCAGGTGCTATCCTGACTCACTCGGGCTTTCTGTCGAGTGGGGCACAAAAGTGGATAAACAGACATTTGAAGATGAGGTGCTGTGAAAGCACAGTGTGGGAGCACCCAGCCCAGACAGCGGGCTCAAGGAAGACAAACAGGAGCAAGAGGTGTTCACCCTAAGACCTGAAAGATAGGTCAGAGTGAGCCAGGAGAGAGTATGGAGGGGGAAAAGAGAGGCCGGGGAACCAGGAGAACAGACCCACAGATGAAGAGGCAGAAATGTCCGTGGCTAGGCTGCACAGTGTGGGGTCAGTCGTGGAGGGCCAATGCAGACCATGTTGTGCAGTTTGAACTTGAGCTCAGTGGGAGCTCGCACTGAGGGGAAGCGGAGCAGGATGGTCTGGGAGAGGCCACTCTGGCTCTGTATAAGGGGAGGTAAGACTGGGCCTGTCAGGAGGCTAGTCCTGGTGAAAGATGGGATCCCGAACCTAGATGTTGGCAGTGGGAACAGAGTGCAGGGGTGGATTTGAGACCGATTTTTTTTTAGCAGATAATTTAATATATTTTGAGCATATAATTTAATATATATATTATATGTGTGTGTTAATATATACATTCCTTTTAAATATACTTTATTTTTTAGAGCAGTTTTAGATTCACAAGAAATGTGGGTGGAAGGTGCAGAGTTCCCATTTTCCCCCAGTCCCTGCACGGGCAGAGCCTTCCCTAGGATGAACACCCTCCATGAGTGTGGTCCATTTATCACTGTTGGTGAGCCTACGTTGCCACACCATCACCCAGAGCCCAGAGTTTACATGAAGGCTCACTCTTGGTGTTGCACCTACTGTGGGTTGGGACAAATGTGTAAGGATGTGTATCTACCAGTATTGTATCCTACACAGTAGTTTCACTGCCTTAAACATCTTCTGTGCTCTGCTTATTCATATCGCTCTCTTCCTAATCCCTGGAAGCCACTACTCTTTTTACAGGATTTGAGACTGTCTTAATAGGGAGGATTTACAGGACTTAGTAACAAGCGGCATACTGGGGACCAGGATAGCCAGGGAGATGCCCAACTTTCCTGCTTGAGCAAGTGGGTAACTTGTGGTAGCACTATAGGAAACACAGGAGGAAGAGCAAATTCTCATTGTGTTGGGCATTTTGTTTTGTTCTGGTGGACACTGATGATGAGTGCCCCTGGCACATGTTCTGTTTGCGGAAGCTGCAGTTGGAGGTGTCCAGCAGGTCACCAGGTAGCTTCGGAGGTCTGGAGCTTAGTGGAGAAGCCTAGATTTGTCTGTGCTCAGCATCTAGATGGGACTCAAACTCATAGAAAAGGGTAAGGTTGGCCTTGAGATCGTGAAGTGAGAGGGTTCCCAGGGCTGAACCCCCAGGTCACTAATGTTTGCGGGGTGGGCAGAGGGAGTAGAACCCACCATGGAGACTGAGAAGGAGCCACTAGGGAGGTAGGAGGGGAACAAGTGTGCTGTGCCCTGGAAACCAGGGGCAGGGAGACATTCAAGATGGAAGGAGCGACCACCCAGTGGAAGAGGAACAGAAGAGTATCCATTGGATGGAGAGACAGAGCAGTCTCAGGAGTGACATGGGGTAGAGGGTGGAGGAGAGAGTCAGGATGACGAGGGTGGGTTCAGTGGAATGGTTCTTCCAAGATGCTTGTCTGTGAAAGATGGCAGTGACTTGGTCTCCCAAGGGAGGGTTTTGTTCTTTGTGAGCATGAGCGATCTGAGCATACCGAATGCTGATAGAAAAGGGCCAGATGAAGGAGAGTGGTGGAGGGGACGGGCCCTGAGCCCCTAGCTGGGAAGGCCCCCCCCGCTTTTGTGTGTCAGCTGCAGCGAGGCCTGGGGGTTTCTATCAGGGAATTAGGGCTGGTGATTGCCAGAGCCATCTCTTGTTGGACACGGCGGGGAGCAGAAGAGTGGACTGTGGGAGCTGCAGGTGGCCAGGTGGTCCTGAGGAAGGTGAGCAGCTGTGGGTCTGGGGCCTCCTTTGGCTGCCGTTGAGCCATGTACAGAGATTTGTGGTCCCATGAAAGTTTTCAAGGTTATTTGACCTTGACTAGTTGCTTCTTTCCTGGTCTGAATAGTCTCACAGTCTTTATCAAGCTGCTTTCACAGCCAGTAGCTGGCATGGTGCTTTCCTCTCCCTCCACTAGTCAAACACTGATACCTGACACTTATGCTGGGTAAGTGGGAAAAAGTGATTCTATACGAATCAGAACTTGGATGTCGGCCCAGGTAGAAGTAGGCAATGTTCCCCCAGGCCTTCAAGGCCCTGGCTGCCTCCAGTGCTCTCACCTGTGAAACATGTAAACACAGACCCGGGGCCTGAGCCAGGGTGTGTGTCCCCCAGGGATTTCCTGATCACGTCTTGTCAGCACAGCTGGGGGTGGGGGGGTGGAGGGAGGGTTGCTCCCTGAGGCCTAACACTCCAGGAGGGGCCAGCTTCAGAGGGCTTGCTGACAGGTTGGGGAAGCACCAGCCCACCCGTGGGGAGGGCTAGGCAGTGACACAACGCCATCACCTGGTGGACTCAGGACAGTAAGCTAGGGTTAGCCGGCCAGGGCGCCAGGAAGGCTCGCTAAGTGAGGAGAGAGGGCAGGAGGCTTCCTGGAGGTGGCTTGACTGGCTGGTAGTTTCTCAGAGCCACTAGTCAGCAGGAAGGATCACCTCTCCACAACCAAGGTCATCCTTAGGTGGCTCCCTCGGATGCACTTGACAAGAGGGAAGGGGAGCCTCGGTGGCTCAGTCAGTTAAGTGCCTACCTTTGGCTCAGGTCGTTATCCCAGAGTCCTGGGTTCAAGCCCTGTGTCTGGCTCCTTGCTCAGCAGGGAGCCTGCTTCTCCATCTTCCTGCTCCTTCCCCCTGCTTCTGTGCTCGAGCTCACGTGCGCGTGCTCTCTCTCTCTCTCTCTGACAAATGAATAGATAAAATCTTTTTTTTTTAAGATTGTATTTATTTATTTGACAGAGATCACAAGTAGGCAGAGAGAGAGAGAGAGAGAGGAGGAAGCAGGCTTCTCGCTGAGCGGAGAACCCGACCCGGGGCTCGATTCCAGGACCCTGGGATCATGACCTGAGCCGAAAGCAGAGGCTTTAACCCACTGAGCCACCCAGGCGCCCCTGAATAGATAAAATCTTGGGGAAAAAAAAAGGGAGAAAGCCTACCATCGGACCACCTTGCCTGCCAAGACACTAGTTGATTCATCCACATATACATGTAAATGTATTTGTCTAAATCCAAATATATATATATTTTAACTTTTAAATATCTAAATAGCTATCTATAATTTTTTATTATGGAAAGTTTCAAACACGAAAAGTAGAACAGTATAATGAGCCCTCATCTATTACCCAGCTTCATCAATGATTAATATTGGATCTATCTTTACCACTTTTTTTTTTGTTTGCTTTTAGGAATTTTATTTTGTTGTTTCTCTTTTGCCACAATGTTTTAAAGAACATCCTGCATGTTGTAAACATTTTAGTACATAACCTGATGAAATTAGACTTCTTCTGTAAAGACAACGATGATGCCATTATATCTCCTAACAAAACTGAGAGCCATTCCTTAATACGATATTTAGTCTACCTTCAAGTGTCCCTAATTTTCTCAAAAACATTACTGCTGGTTTTTGCAACTTCAAATCAAAACAATTTCCACAAACTGATTTTGGTGGTTATGTCCCCTGTCTTGTTAGGATCAGAACTGTCCGATTCTAGAGATGCTGAAGAAATAGACCACCCTGAAAAGCCTTTGTCAGGTGTTTGTGCTAAAGGCAGGAGCTTCCCCATCTGATACACCCAGCCTCATGAGCACAGCCTAAGCTCAAGGGAGCTGGCTGGGCCTCTGTAGGATAGCCAAGGGACAGAGAAATGTCCCTGTCATTTTAGGGGCATTGTAGGCTGCAAGTAACAGAAGCCCACTCAAGCTAACTTATGCAAAAAGAGGGAGCATCGGCCAAATATGGGGTGACCTCATGGTACCCGGGAATGGTTGATAAGGTGTGTCAAGGCCTGGACCCAGGAAGCCAGGCTGTTCTCTTTCTCTGCTTCTGGTTTCTGCCTGTCTCTGAGCAGTGTCTTCCCTCTTCTGCTTCTGGCTCCCCCCTCATTTGTCCCTGTCCTTGGCTATACCTTAGCTTCCAAGTTTACGTCTATTCTACTTAAAGGACCGTCCCACAATGTGCAACTATTTCTTAGTCCCAATACCTAATTCTTCAAAGAGCATCTGATTTGCCCATCTTTGGTTGTCCCAACACTGTGACCCAAATCAGAGTTATGAGGAGCTAGAGGGAGGGCTGGGCATGGCCTAGGGAACCTATCCCCATGAATGGCAGCAGAGCAGACACCCCAAATATGTCCTTTTGCACATCTATAGTAGCAAAGATGTGCACTTTATGTAACCTATTCTGTGGCTGCAGTTGTGTTTCTAATGCCAAGCAGAACTTCCAGAAGTCTCCAGGCCACCATGAGAATATAGGTGGGAGTTTTGCCAACCTGCCCCCTCTAGGACAAGCACTTCACCGGTCACATCCGGTCTTTGTATGTGGATAACTACTGTCACCACTCCCCTGGATCAGTTCCTATTGATCCTACCAAATCCAGGGCAGTGGAAAAGTGGAAAGTTTGGAACTTCGGAAAATTTATCTTATCCATACCTCTCTCCTTTCATTCTAAAATTATTTTAGGGGATGTTGTGTCAGGTTCTATGGGAGAATTGAAATGAGACATGTATGAATCTGTTCTCGAGATGCTTATGATCTAGTGCAGGTGTCAACAAAATTCTCTTAAGGGACAGATAGTATTTTAGGCTTTCTGTTCGTATAGGATCTCTTCTTCCTCTTTTTCTTCTAGTTTTCTTCCTCCTTTCTTACTACCCTTTTAAAATGTAAACACCAGGGAC
>ML112195.1:0-13515 GCA_003697995.1 Taxidea taxus jeffersonii | reverse complement strand
TCAGGTCATGATCCCAGGGTCCTGGGATCGAGCCCCACATCGGGCTCTCTGCTCAGCGGGGAGCCTGCTTCCTCGTCTCTCTCTGCCTACTTGTGATCTGTCTGCCCAATAAATAAAATCGTTTTTAAAAAAATGCAGACTATCTACTCTGTTCCACTGGTCTATGTGTCTGTTTTTATGTCAGTACCAACCCTCTTCCTGAAAACATGCAGACTATCAACTTTTCTTTCCTAATACGGAGTTACAAGCTTTACACGTAGACTATTATACTGGATTTTATTTGTTTTTTTTTTTTTTAAGATTTTATTTATTTATTTGACAGGCAGAGATCACAGGTAGGCAGAGAGGCAGGCAGGGAGAGAGGAGGAAGCAGGCTCCCCGCTGAGCAGAGAGCCCGATGCGGGGCTCGATCCCAGGACCCTGAGATCACGACCTGAGCCGAAGGCAGAGGCTTTTAACCCACTGAGCCACCCAGGCACCCCTGGATTTATTTGTTTTAACATTTAATGTGTGAGATAAGTTTTATCCCATAAAAGATAGTTCAACTATTGCACTTAATTTTGTCTGGGGGAAATGAGGTCATTTGCTTATCTATGGTAAAACATTCAACACATAGGGGGGAAATGTGCACAGTATATAGGATGACCAAATTACAGAATGAAGAAAAGAGGTACAGAGACGGAATCAGCACAAACATAGCCCAGAGATTTTTTTTTTTTTTTAGAAAATCCAGCAACGTGGTATTGTTTTTCTGAATATTTCACAGGTTCTTAAATATAACGTTAAATGCTCACATTTGCCGCATAACCCCACATTGTTTCTCCTCAAAATGGAACTATCACAAAGATGATCAATGAAGCTACTGAATTTCAGTGACATCTAGTCTAAGGAGGGAGAGCAAACAACAGGTGAGGGTTTATAAATAAAATTCCTGACTATGGAGGATAGCTACTCCTGTATTAAGCACCAAAGATGTAGAAATACCTGAAATATCTATTGGCTTTACATTTTTTTTTTAACTTTAGTTCCATGATTAACTTATTGTCTGACTGTAGTACTAAGTGAAGAATGCTGGAGAGCAACATAAGCTCACAGCTTTCAGTATGTAGAGGGGCAGGTGGCTGGGGGGGCGGGGGGAGGGAGGGCGAAATCCTTGGGTGGCATGGATCAAACTGCTAATAGCAATTATCACTGAGGTGACAGGAGACACTTACTTTCTACTTCATGCACTTCTGTGAAGTTTAAATACTGTTTTAAGAGATTTTATTTACTGATTTGACACACAGAGAGAGATCACAAGCGGGCAGAGAGGCAGGCAGAGAGAGAGGGAGAAGCAGGCTCCCTGCTGAGCAGAGAGCCCCATGCAGGGCTCCATCCCAGGACCCTGAGACCATCACCTCAGCTGAAGGCAGAGGCTTAACCCTCTGAGCCACCCAGGCACCCCAAGTTTAAATACTTTTTGTTACCAATCATAAATTACTCTTGTAATCAGGAAAAATTATAATAATCAAAGCCACCTGACTTCAGGCACTGCTTTAAACACTCTCAAGTCAATTTCACTAAAAACCTAGGGAAAATTCCAATAGACTTTCTCATTAAGTTACTAGTCGGCTTTTGGGTGTCCACAGACAAATCTCCACTCATGTATAAACATGCTTAAGTGTCTTTTAAAAAACCATTAACCAACCTACGTTGGTTCCTCTAATGTCTCTCCTCTGAAACCATCACCCCCCCTCCCCTTCCTTTCCTCCATGTTAGACAAGCTAATTGAAAAGCAGTCTATATGCGGAGAAAGGGAAACCCTCTAACACTGTTGGTGGGAGTGCCAACTGGCGCAGCCACTCTGGAAAACAGCATGGAGGGTTCCTCAAAAAGGTAAAACAGAGCTACCCAGGGCACCTGGGTGGTTCAGTTGGTAAGCGTCTGCCTTCAGCTCAGATCATGATCCCAGGGTCCTGGGATCCAGCCCTGTGTCAGGCTCCCTGCTCTGCAGGAAGCCTGTCTCTCCCTCTCCCACTCCCCCCTGCTTGTGTTCCCTCTCTCACTGTCTCTCTCTCTCTCTCTCTCTGTCCAATAAATAAAATCTTTAAAAAAAGGATTAGAGCTACCCAATGACCCAGCAATTGCACTACTAGGTATTTATCCAAAGGACACAAACATAGTGATTCAAAGGGCTACACGCACCCCAATCTTTATAGCAGCAATGTCCACAATAGCCAAAAGTATGGAAAGAGCTCAGCTGTCCATCAACCGATGAAGGGATAAAGAAGATGTGAGTCATATATAAAATGGAATATTTCTCAGCCATCAAAGAGAATGAAATCTTGCCATTTACAACGGCATGGATGGAAGTAGAGGGTATTATGCTAAGCGACATAAGTCAGTCGGAGAAAGACAAATGCCATATGATTTCACTCATATGTGGAGTTTAAGAAACAAAGCAGATGAACACAGGCGAAGGGAAGGAAAAATAAAATAAGATGAAAATTGACAGGGAGGCTAACCATAAGAGACGCTGAACTCTAGGAAGCAAACTGAGGGTTGCTGGAAGGAAGGTTGGTGAGGGAGGGATAATTGGGTGATGGGCATTAAGGAGGGCACATGATGTAATGAGCACTGGGTGTTCTATGGAACGGATGAATCACTAAATTCTGCCTCTGAAACTACAAAAAAAAAAAAAAAGGTACTCCTACCCTCATATTTGCTTCTTACCACACTGATATCTGGAGTTTGGCCATATTATTCTTACTAAACCTGTTTAAGGTAAGCATTGACTTTCATTCATTCTTTCTTCCTTCCTTTCTTTCTTTTTGAGGGGGGGATGGGGGGAGGGTGGGTGAGGGGGAGGGGCAGAGGGAGAGGGAGAGAATCTCAAGCAGATTCTGCACTGAGCGGGGAGCCTGAGCAAGGTGGAGCTCCATCTCATGACCCTGAAGTCATGACCTGAGCCAAAATCAAAAGTCAGACTCAACCAACTGAGCCACCCAGACACACCAAGCATTGGCCTTCAATTACATTTCACTAATAACCTTGCAAAACCTCCCTGCAATATTTTTTTAATATTTTATTTATTTCTTTGACAGACAGAGATCACAAGCAGGCAGAGAGGCAGGCAGAGAGGGGGAAGCAGGCTCCCCGCTGAGCAGAGAGCCCGATGCGGGGCTCGATCCCAGGACCCTGAGATCATGACCTGAACTGAAGGCAGAGGCTCAACCCACTGAGCCACTCAGGTGCCCCCTCCCTGCAATATTTGACAGGCTGGTCACTTCCTCTTTTTGAAATGCTTTGCTATGATTTCATTTAGTCCATGTTCTTCCTTGGTGGAAACTCTTCTTCAGCTCCTTCTTAGACCGCTTCTTCCTCCCTATCTTTAATTTTTCAGAATTCCATCCCTTCTCCTTTTATATTCATTGAACAATTTTATGTACACTGAAAACTGCCATCTGTATGCTAAAAGCTGGTCCTGTACAACAAGTGGTTTGGAATTAGTGGTCAACAAAGGTCTGCATAAGGGGCTGAACACCATGTTTGTTGCATGGTGGATTCAATACCGTGTGGGAATTCCCATGCTTTTGAAGGAAAGGAAAATTAACACTGAGTCCAAACAGTCACACGTAGGGATGCCTGGGTGGTTCCGTCGGTTAAGCCTCCAACTCTTGATTTCGGCTCAGGTCATGATCTCACGGTTGTGAGATCGAGCCCCACGTCAGGCTCCACGCTGGGTGTGGAGCCTGATTAAGATTCTCTCTCTCGGGACACCTGGGTGGCTCAGTTGGTTAAGCAGCTGCCTTCGGCTCAGGTCATGATCCCAGCGTCCTGGGATCGAGTCCCACATCGGGCTCCTTGTTCAGCAGGGAGCCTGCTTCTCCCTCTGCCTCTGCCTGCCGCTCTGTCTGCCTGTGCTCGCTCCCGCTCTCTCTCTGACAAATAAATAAATAAAATCTTTAAAAAAAAAAAAAGATTCTCTCTCTCCCTCTCCCTCTGCCCCACGCCATCCCCCATGAAATTAAAAAAAAAAAAAGTAAGTAGTCACACATAAAGAACAATATATGCCACATAGTAATGTTAACATTGGATTTGACCTTAGAGTGATTGGTTGGGATTTTAAAAGGTGAGTTGTAAGCACTGTTTACTCTTCTGAATTACATAAGACCCTTGCTACTTGGATTCGACCATATAAATAGGACATGACTTATCCCCAGACTAGCATTAATTAGTACAGGGGCAGATTTCAACTGTACATTTATAAAAGTTTTCACTAACTACATCCAGAAAAATACCAACTGATTAGCCTAAAACAATCTCTAGCTAGCAGTTGAAGAATATGGTTAAAAATAGTTATTAAGTTTCTCAGAGTCCTCAGTCTCTCATGGTTCCTCTCCCCGCTCCAACTTCCCCAAACTCCCTTCTCCTCTCCGTCTCCCCATGTCCTCCGTGTTATTCGTTATGCTCCACAAGTAAGTGAAACCCTATGATAATTGACTCTCTTTGCTTGACTTATTTCACTCAGCATAATCTGCTCCAGTCCCGTCCATGTTGATACAAAAGTTGGGTATTCATCCTTTCTGATGGAGGCATCATACTCCATGGTATATATGGACCACATCTTCCTTACCCATTCGTCCGTTGAAGGGCATCTCAGTTCTTTCCACAGTTTGGTGACTGTGTCCATTGCTGCTATGAACATTAGGGTACAGATGGCCCTTCTTTTCACGACATCTGTATCTTTGGGGTAAATACCCAGTCGTGCAATTGCAGGTCATAGGGAAGCTCTAGTTTTAATTTCTTAAGGAATCTCCACACTGTTTTCCAGAGTGGCTGCACCAACTTGCATTCCCACCAACAGGGTAGGAGGGTTCCCCTTTCTCCACATCCTCTCCAACACACCTTGTTTACTGTCTTGTTGCTTTTGGCCATTCTGACTGGTGTAACGTGGTATCTCAATGTGGTCTTGGTTTGAATCTCCCTGATGGCCAATGGTGATGAACATTTTTTCATGTGTCTGTTAGCCATTTGTATGTCTTTCTTGGAGAAGTGTCTGTTCATGTCTTCTGCCCATCTTTTGACGTGATTATCTGTTTTGTGAGTGTTGAGTTTGAGGAGTTCTTTACAGATCTCGGATGTCAGCCCTTTGTCTGTACTGTGATTTGCAAATATTTTCTCCCATTCCGTGGGTTGCCTCTTTGTTTTGTTGACTGTTTCCTTTTTTTTTTTTTAATGGAATAGTCCCTTCTTTATTGTGGTAACATACACGTAACATAAAATTTACCACCTGAGCTATTTTCAAGTGGACCATTTAGTGGTACTAAATACAGCCACAATATTGTACAACCATCACTATCCATCTGCAGAATGTTTTCCATCTTGCAATATTAAAACTCTATACCCATCCTTATAGAATATTTTAACTTGGAAAATCAAAGAATAACAAAACATAAGGCTATAGAAAATTTAAAAAATTATTCATAATCCCAATATAACACACACACACGAGAGAGAGAGAGAGAGAGAGAGAGAGAGAGAGAGAGAGAGGGGACTATGAAAACAGCATATATTCACTGTTTCGGGACTACAAATATCTGTGGTCCTACTTTAGATCACAAGGAAATGATTCATTAATTCTGTGGTTATAGAAAATAAAAACCTAAAAACCTTGATTTAACCTTTTAAAAAAACCCTTTTAAACTCTAGATGTTAAGTCACAGTGGTATTAAATGGGAAAACTTGAGACATGATAGCCTTGTCCATACAAGTATTTTCCTTTGCTGTGCAGAAGCTTTTGATCTTGATGAAGTCCCAAAAGTTCATTTTTGCTTTTGTTTCCTTTGCCTTTGGAGACATGTCTTGAAAGAAGTTGCTGTGGCCGATGTCGGAGAGGTTACTGCCTATGTTCTCCTCTAGGATTCTGATGGATTCCTCCTCACGTGGAGGTCTTTTATCCATTTTGAGTTTATCTTTGTGTATGGTGTAAGAGCATGGTTGAGTTTCATTCTCCCACACATAGCTGTCCAATTTTCCCTGCACCATTTATTGAAGAGACTGTCTTTTTTCCACTGTGTCTTTTTTCCTGCTTTGTCAAAGATTATTTGGCCATAGAGCTGAGGGTCCATATCTGGGCTCTCTGCTCTGTTCCACCGGTCTATGTGCCTGTTTTTGTGCCAGTACCGTGCTGTCTTGGTGATCACAGCTTTGTAGTAAAGCTACAATTTTACAATTTACTACAACTTTGTAGTAAATCAGGCAACGTGATGCCCCCAGTTTTGTTTTTTCTTTTTTCAACATTTCCTTAGCAATTAGGGGTCTCTTCTGGTTCCATACAAATTTTAGGATTGTTTGTTCCCACTCTTTGAAAAATGCCGGTGGAATTCTTTTTTTTTTTTTTTAAGATTTTATTTATTTCACAGAGAGAGAGACTACAAGTAGGCAGAGAGGCAGGCAGAGAGAGAGGTGGGGGGAAGCAGGCTCCGCGCTGAGCAGAGAACCCGGTGCGGGGCTCAACCCCAGGACCCTGAGATCATGACCTGAACTGAAGGTGGAGGCTTAACCCACTGAGCCACCCAGGTGCCCCATGCCGGTGGAATTTTGACCGGAATGGCATTGAAAGTATAGATTGCTCTAGGCAATCTATACACATTATATATACAATCTAGGCAGTATAGATATTTTAACAATGTTTATTCTTCCAATCCATGAGCATGGAATGGTCTTCCAACTTTTTGTGTCTTCTTCAATTTCTTTCATGAGTGTTCCATAGTTCCTCGAGTACAGATCCTTTACCTCGTTGGTTAGGTTATTCCCAGGTATCTTATGGTTCTTGGTGCTATAGTAAATGGAATTGATTCTCTAATTTCCCTTTCTGTATTTTCATTCTCAGTGTATAAGAAAGCAACTGATTTCTGTCCATTGATTTTGTATCCTGCCACATTACTGAATTGCTGTATGAGTTCTAGTAGTTTGGGGGTGGAGTCTTTTGGGTTTTCCATATAAAGTGTCATGTCATCTGTGAATAGAGAGAGTTTGACTTCTTCATTGCCAATTTGAATACCTTTTATTCCCTTTTGTTGTCTAATTGCTGTTGCTAGGAATTCTAGTACTATGTTGAACAAGAGTGGCGAGAGTGGGCATCCTTGCCGTGTTCCTGATCTCAAAGGGAAGGCTGTCAGCTTTTCCCCATTGAGGATGATATTCGCTGTGGGTTTTTCATAGATAGCTTTTATGAAGTTGAGGAATGTACCCTCTGTCCCTATACTTTGAATCGCTTTAATCAGGAACGGATGCTGGATCTTGTCAAATGCTTCTTCTGCATCAACTGAGAGGCCCATGTGGTTCTCCTCTCTTCTCTTACTGATTTGTTCTATCACATCAATTGATTTGCGAATGTTGAACCACCCCTGCATCCCATGGATAAATCCCACCTGGTCAAGGTGGATAATCTTTTTAAGGTACCGTTGGATCCTAGTAGCTAGGATCGTGTTGAGAATCTTTGCATCCATATTCATCAGGGATATTGGTCTGAAATTCTCCTTTTTGGTGGGGTCTTTGCGTGGTTTGGGGAATCAGGGTAATTCTGGCTTCATAAAAAGAGTTTGGAAGTTTTCCTTCTGCTTCTGTTTTTTGAAACAGCTTCAGGAGAATAGGTATTATTTCTTCTTTGAACGAATTCCCTGGAGAATTCTACCTGAGGGTTTTTGGGGGGAGGGGGTGGGGGGATTGGGTGAGCCTGGTGGTGGGTATTAGGGAGGGCACGTATTGCATGGGGCACTGGGTGTGGTGCATAAACAATGAATTCTGGAACACTGAAAAGAAATGTTAAAAAATGGTTATTAAGTAATGGTTTGTGGTTTATGTGATCTAATTCGAGGTAAGAGATTCACATTTGTACTGATATCTACCTATTTTAAGACATAAAGCATAGAGCGATTCAAATATTCCCCAGTAAAATAGAGTGTTTTTCTGTTTCAGTGTAGAATTGTGTTTCTATATTCATAAGTAAAGTAGAAAAGTAATTAAATAATCACTATCTTTCTTCCCTGTAAATTTTCATCATAATATTTGTAAAGGCAGTCCTCCCATGTGCCCTGAACATGCTGGCATGTTTCTGCTGGGCGCAGAAAAAAAAAATGTATGTAATGTTATGTTTAGCTAACAAATAGAGTGTGTCTTTCTTTTTATCTATCTAGAGCTAGATAACTACAACAAGCAAAAAATATATTGGAAGGACCTGGGTGGAGATTACAGAAGTGAAACCTACTTCTCTTAAAGCATCCTGCTAAAAAGCAGTTTTGTTTTAGAATCCATGTTTCATGAAATTGTGAAACAATTTAATTTAAAAGGCAAACTCTTAAAATAAATAAATAATGAATCACACAACATAACTGTGCAAGCTGTAGATGTCAAATTGGTGGTTTAACCATACAGAATACAGAACTATTTCAAATGACTTAAAACTATAGCAATTTTAGGGATGCCTGGGTGGCTCAGTCGGTTGAGCGCCTGACTTTGGCATAGGTCATGATCTCGGGGTTGCGGGATCCAGCCCCGCGTCTTCTCCCTCTCCCTCTCCCCTTCCGCCCTGCTCGTGCTCTCCCTTGCTCTCTCTCAAATAAATAAATAAAATCTTTCTTTTAAAATTGTCATATATATATATATATATATATATATATATGAAAAGATTTGAGTAAATAAATAAAATCTCAAATAAATAGAATCTTTAAAGATTACATATATATATATATATATATATATGAAAAGATTTTATTTATTTGAGTGAGAGAGACAGAGAGAGCATGAGCAGAGGAGGGGCAGAGGAAGAGGGAGAAGCAGATTCTCTGCTGAGCAGGGAGCCCTATGTGGAACTCGATCCCAGGACCCTGGGATCATGACCTGAGCCAAAGGCAGATGCTTAACCAACTGAGCCACCCAGGAGCCCTATATGTAGCAATTTTACTCTGTATCCCCAGTGGGATATACCTTAAGGATAAAAAAGAACAAGGCATCTTGAGCTACGTTAAGAAATCTTATTGCTAGTAATAATATTGCCTTTGTTATTACAAAATACCATACATACACAGGCGAATACACACGCGCGTGCACACACACACACACACACACACACCGAAAGGGAAGGTAAGTAATTATACTAATATCATCAGAATTCAGGAATTTCCATATGGTGGCTAACTGAACATAATAGAAATTTTTAAAAAGAATTCGGGAGGGGCGCCTGGGCGGCTCAGTGGGTTAAAGCCTCTGCCTTCGGCTCAGGTCATGATCCCAGGGTCCTGGGACCGAGCCCCGCATCGGGCTCTCGGCTCGGCAGGGAGCCTGCTTCCCTTCCTCTCTCTCTGCCTGCCTCTCTGCCTACTTGTGATCTCTGTGTGTCAAATAAATAAATAAAAATCTTTAAAAAAAAAAAGAGTTCGGGAATTTTGGTTTAAAACAAAAGACACGAATGTGAGACCAAATTAATCTTAAATTTGAATGGAAACAGCAGGAACTCCTTGAGTAGGAGCATGGATTCATTTAGTATGAGCTCTGATCGTCAGTATGGGCCCTCAGAGAAATGTATTTCCTAGCTCTGTCCACTGCAAAGACCCGGAAGCAATGAACATTATCGGTTGCAACAATGAGAACCCCTAGTGCCCACCTTATGGTCTCTAGAAGAAACCAGAGGTCCTTGGAGAAATGGCTGGTTTCGGATCCAGGGCAGAATAAGGACAAGATAAGTAGATAGGTGTGGAACATCTTATCCAAAAGTTAGGATATGTGTTGAAGTTATGTCAAAAAGACACCGGAGGCATGTGAAGGGGCTCCCAATGTCCAAATGTCAAGCAATGTGAGCATCATAAGGAATAATAACGGCAATGGTTTGGATCACCAATACATTAATACCCATGAGTTCACCGCGATACTGAAAAACTCCCCAAATGATCCTGGGTCACTTTAAGAGACCAGAAGACAGCAACCCATCCCTCTGAAAGGGAAAGAATAAAGCAATAATTCTACCTTTCTTGTGTGAATTATATTTCAGGGAAACAAAGCAGTTCGTAGTTATCTTCCATAGGAGAATTCCAGCCAATAAATGGAGCAAGAACAATAAAGTTAGAAAATTACCATTTTACAACACCCAATGAATTAGTGGATCTACATAATAACCCTCGATGGCTGCCAAATATGTTACATAGAGGTTGATATGCAGGGTGAGCATACACTATGGCTTTCCTGGGGGCAAGTCCTGGTTTACATTGGTTGTCCTATACCATGCCCTCCTTCACTCTCAAACTTGTCTGCATTTGGATGATGCATTATATCACCACCCTAGTAACAGGGAACTTTGTAAAGAATGAGGAAAACTAGTAGCACCTGAACCCACTGCTCAATCTTAATATTATCTATATCTGTGTATATATATACATATATGTACGTATGTGTATGTGTGTGTGTGTGTGTGTATATATATATATATATATATATATATATATATATCTAAGAGAGAGAGAGAGAGAGAGAGAGAGAGAGAAGACCCCAGATATTAAGGATCTCCTGATGGGATGTGGAGATTTTATGCATGTGAAGCACTTGGCACCATGCCCGAGATAGGCCTGTGTTCAATAGGCGGTAGCTGCGATTATTGCAGAATTTAGATCAATGTAAAAAATGAGCCAAGTCCTGCCCTCTGATAACCATCCATAGTTTTGAGCTTCTCCTGTCATGTATCATTTCCAGGCATTTTTGGGAAGCTATAATTTCTCCTATGCAGCAATGATGTGGGCTAAAAAGAATCAGTAGGCATGGGAAGGCAAAGCTGGAAATGAGCCAATGGCAGAAAGTACTTAAAGACTCAGACAGAGAGGAGGAGCGCTCGGGTGTCTCAGTTGGTTAAACGATCGACTCTTGGTTTGGGCTCTGGTCATGAGATCAAGCCCCACATCGGGCTCTGTATTCAGCAGGGAGTCCTCTTGAGATTCTCTCTCTCCCTTTGCCCCTACCCCTGCTGGCGTTCTCTCTCTCTCCCTCCCTCCTTCTCTCCCTCTCTCTCTCTCTCTCTCTCTCACCCTCTCTCTCTCTCTTTCTCTCTCTCTCAAATGAATACATACATTCTTGGGGTGACTGGGTGACACAGTCAGTTAAGCGACTGACTCTGGGTTTCAGCTCAGGTTGTGATCTCAGGGTCATGAGATCAAGCCCTGCATCAGGCTCTGTGCTCAGTGCAGAGTCTGCTTGAGAGTCTCTCTCCCTCTCCTCCGCCCCTCCTGTCTGTTCTCTTGTTCTCTCTCTCTCTCTCTCAAATAAATAAGTAAATAAATCTTTAAAAAAAGATTCAGGCAGAGAGGGAGCTACAAGGGCAAGAAGAAAGAGATTAGATTTTCTGTTTAGTGCACTATTTCCTGGTGCCTCTTCTAAGAAAGAGATGTCTATACATCATCTAATGTTTGTTAGCACTTTTTAAAATATTTGTAAATTTATTTATTTGACAGGGAAAGAGAGAGATCACAAGTAGGCAGAGAGGCAGGCAGAGAGAGGGGGAAAGCAGGCTCCCCACGGAGCAGGGAGCCCAATGCAGGGCTCGATCCCAGGACCCTGAGACCATGACCCGAGCTGAAGGCAGAGGCTTAACCCATTGAGCCACCCAGGTGCCCGTTTGTTAGCATTTACAAGGGGTTTTTCACCTTGTATTACCAGTTGTCACAGTGGAGAGTCTCCTGATCACCTCTTGTTGGTGACAGCTGTGAATGGGCAGAGTCCCTTTTGACACACAGGAAGATTTTCACAGAAAAAGACCCACGGACTTCTTATCACATTATATCATTAAAAAATCAACTACTGCTTACTTAAGCAATGTGTACCAATTTGTTCTATACTACTTATGTCCCTTATTTTTGTCATCCTACTGCCTGTTGTAAGCCTAGCATTGTGGGTACGTCACACCTTTTAGAATGGCCACCTCCCCACAAGACAAGAGGACCATCGCTGGCAAGGATGTGGGAAAAGGGAACATTTGCGCAACTGTTGGTGGGATTGTAAACTGGTGCAGCCGCCATGGAAAGCAGTAGGGAAGAACCTCAGAAACTAAACGGTAGAACTGCGGTACCATCCATCAATTCCACTTCCGGGTATATACCCAAAAGAAGTGAAAAGACAGGGTGAAACAGATATTTGTGTACCTGTGTTCAGATAGCATTATTCACAATAGATAAGAGTGGAAGCAACCTAACTGTCCATCAAGAAATTAATGGACAAAACCAAATAAATAAATGCTTAAAAGTGACATATACCTGCAATGGATCATTATTTATCTCTTAAAAAAGGAAAGAAAAACTGAGACATGCTACAATATGGATGAATCTTGAAGACATTATGCTCAGTGAGATATGCCAGTCACAGAAGGACAAATACTGTACGTTTGAGGCATCCAAACTCATAGAGAGAGTATAGTGGTGGTTGCCAGGAGTTAGGAGGAGGAGGGAATGGGGAATAGGTGTTTCATGGGTACAGAGTTCCAGTTCAGAAAGATGAAAAAGTTTTAGAGATGGATGGCAGTGACGGTTGTACAACAATGGGAATATACTTAAGGCCACTGAGCTGTATGTCTATAAATGGCTTAAAAGGTAAAATTTGCATTATTCGTGTTTTGTACCAATAAGAAGGCAGAGGGCGAACCCTTAGTTGTAAAGACTGATATCTGGATAAGGAGTATATGGTTCATATATGTATAATGGAATATTACTCAGCCATCAGAAAGGATGAGTACCTACCATTTACATGGACGTGGTTGGAACTGGAGCATATTATGCTAAGTGAAATAAGTCAGTCAGAGAAAGAAAATTATCATATGGTTTCATTCATATGTGAACTGTAAGGAATAGTGTAGAGGACAATGGGGGAAGGGAGGGGAAACCGAATGGGAAGAAATCAGTGAGGGAGACAAACTGTGAGAGATTCTTGAGTCTGGGAAACAAACTGAGGGTTGCAGAAAGGGGGGAGGGTGGATAGGGGATGGGGTAACTGGGTGATGGGCATTAAGGAGGGCATGTGATATGATGAGCACTGGGTGTTATACGAAACTAATGAATCATCGCACATTATACTGAAAGTAATGATGTACTGTATGTTGGCTAATTGAATTTAAATTAAAAAAAAAGGATTGACATCTGGGATACATGAAATGTTTCCACAAAAATGCAAGAAAGAAAGTCATCCTACCCATTTGAAGAAAGGTCACGACACCCACATAGATGATGCCATGGAAAAGGAAATGGAAATGGCCTATAAGCATATAAGGAGTTCAATCTCCTTAGTGGTTGGAGAAATGGAAAAGAAGACCACCACCGTCAGCCCAAACGTAATCCAGTTATACTCAGTATTGGTGAGAGTGTGGTACAATTAGTACCCAACCTGCTGGTGGGAGTCATAATTTGGAAACAATTTGGCTATACCGAATACTCACTTAGCCTATGACCTAGCAAAGGGTCATTACCTGCTCTAAACCCTTGGACTCCTTCAAACGCCCGGAAA